>JAPYYT010000021.1:0-248692 GCA_030522565.1 Ceratosolen corneri | reverse complement strand
GTGTGGGGGGGGGGGGGGGGGGGGGGGGGGGGGGGGGGGTCCGTAGGAGTGCGCATGCATGTTCACGTGAGAAAAATTGTATAATTTAAAAAAAAAATGAATAAGCAGATAACAGAAGGGCTTTATAGGATCACTAAGATATCGGCTTAAAATTTATCAACAAACATTATTCGCCCCACACTCTGCCGATAATCATTTTACGTTGATATCTAAAATATAATAAAACTAGCGATGCCGACATTTCATTTACGAAAAATCGCCAGCAGCACAATTTCCAAGTGATAAAATCTCGATGCATTAGAGTGCATCTTAAAAGAATAGTTTGCGAAGGGAAAAAAGCATAGGATTCGGGCAGAGCCGTATGCTAATGCTCGGCATTTTCTCCAATTTATATTTATACCCATTAATTCGACGAAAAAAGCGCGTTCTCATCGTCACAACTGCGCGTGCCTGAGTCGCTTACGCGGGATTATCGTTGCCGTCATCGTCGAGACCCTTGCTCTCTCTCCCAGTCCCTCCCTGTCCTTTCCTCTCTCACTTACTCTCTCTCACTCTCACTTACTCTCTCTCTCACTTACTCTCTCTCACTTACTCTCTCTCACTTACTCTCTCTCACGCTCTCAGGCTCGCGCTCTCGCGCGCCGAGTCTGTCTCGCTCGGCCGTTATGAAGATGATGAGAGAGGTGGGAGGAGGGGAAAGAAGCTCGCGTGCAACGACGACAGCAGCCGAGGCGATGCGGCGGTCCGCGACTTGCGAACCGACTGCCAGTTGCGCCAGCCACCAGTTGCAGCAGTTAGTCGGGAGGAGTCGGTGCTTTGCGGGGTGCGGAGGCAGTCGAGAGTCGCGGGGACTGGAGAAGGCGATCGCGCGTAGGACTCACCCTCTGGGAATTTGGAAATTCGTCCTTGTAGTTTCGCTCGGTCGCCAGGTGCGGGTGTGGTGAAATTTGCGTATCGCGGAATGTGAAAGCTTCTTTCCTGTTCTCCGACAACTGGTCCAGATTTTAATAAAAATGCCGATCTTATTTACGGAACGATAAGTACGATACACGTAGCCCTAGGATATTAGAGTACATGACACTGTTATGTCTAAAGTTCATAAAGTGGCAAAGTATAATATCAGCGCTTGTTTTTGAATTCGATGTAAGTTTTAATTTCTTGAGTGTTATGTTTCACGCAATTGTTTCGAATCTTCATTGGCCACGAGGAATAAAATCTCTATGCAGACTCTGAACCTATTTTAATTAAATTAATCGCTTCCTTTAATGAGAAGAAATGTTATTCTACGTTAGGATAACAAAGTCACTCCTTTTTAACTTCCAAACTTTATGAATGGCTTTTAGAAAAATCGTTTGCATTGCAAAGCATGCGAAAAAATTTGGATTTCAATTGTGAAATTATTAGATTTCAAAAGATTCTTTCCTCAAAGGGAATGATTTTCTATTTGAATTTTATATTCGAAAAATTCAATCTTAAATTTCACAATGGGTAACATTTACACCTTGAAATTCCGGGTTTTTTTCTTTTTTTTCTTTTTTTGAAAGAGAAAACAAACATGAAATAATGTTGCATATTTGAATGGTAATATGAATTTTACATATAAAAAATTTAATTCTACGCTCGAAAACAAAAATTGTCCGACAAAGTTTGACGGTATATTGAGGAATGCTGAGCCATAAGGTATCGAGAATTTTATGTATTATTTGATGTACATTGTGCTTAGTTATATATTTAAGTGCTTTTAATGAACTGTAACACTTGTACGAGGCACACATTTAAATAGAACGAGCAATGAAATTATTTGAGGCTTTTGAATAGATTCTGATTACCGTAATGATAAGTACATCGGAGTCATGCCTTTTAAAATTTCCCTCATCCAATTGTCAACAATTTCCACTGATATCTTACCAATGACTGTAAGTAAATAAATAGGTGATTAGTTGCTATCAACTTCAATATTCTCAACATTTATTTATCCTCGGTTTAAAAATATTTAAGGCACGCGAAATATTAATTTTAACACATTGTACATTTGTATAATTTTAATTATATAGTCTTTGCTTATATGTGTGCGTGTGTGTGTGTGTGTCTACAGTTTTCCTCTTTTAGAAAAATTAAATTCCAGCATAGATATTTGATTCCTGATTTTATGTACGTATTAATAATTTCAAATCTATAACTTCATACTTATTGAAAGAGAAAAATTCTCTGTTAAATAATTAGTACATTAACAATGTATCGAAGTGAAAGTTTAGTTAACTTTTATCAGAATACAAAGTAATTTCAAAAGAAATTCAAAATTCCTTTAATTTTCAATATTCTTTAATTAATCGTAATCATTTAGACCCATGAAATTACTATCTGAAGCATATAAAAAATTGTTTCAAATAAATAATATTGATTGCATACGCATATTAATTATTGTTAATTTCTAATTTGTTTGAAAGACGATTGCGTTTGTTCATATAAATAGTGAAAAGTTTTCTTATTTTACCAGTAATGAGATTATATTCCGATCTATTGGTCACACATGCACGCATATATGTATATGTATATATATATATATATAGATATTTTATTTATACACCTACTCAATCAGGATTCCTTCCCTCTCACTCATTTACTTATCTATCCTTAACTTATGAAAAAAGCAACAAAAACTCAAGTGTCACTTGAATTGCGAATTTCAGATAATATTTATGAAGTATGAAAACAAAAAATTAATACATACCTTAATAAATTTGCATGGAAAAAATTATATATACGTACACACATATATATATAATTTTATTTACTATTATTATTAATAAAATTAATGAATACATTAATAATATATATACTTATATAAGGAGCAATTGATATGTCAACTATTTCCAATACAAATTATTGTATTGGAAAACAAAAAATTATGTTAAGAATACGAACGTCTAAAATAAATGGATAATTTCATGCCTCCGAATAACTCGTAAGCAAGAATTAATAAGCACGTGAATTAATTCTTACCTTAATAATTGATAGTATTCCTCAAGCTACCGAATAAACAGTAATATACAGTACACTAGAGCAGCAAAGTTTACATGAAATTATAAATTTTACTTTGTAGTGTAGACTATTGAGCTCCACATGGACGCACTGATGACATGGAAAATAAAATTTTGTCAATATTTATAATATGTAAAATTTGTATTATTATCTATTTGAATATTACACTTGAAATTTATATTATTATTAAATTTATTTAAAGATTGCATTTAAAATTTGTATTATTATTTATGCATTTGTTTTTGTCAATGTCCTTACTTTTATAAATGTCAATTTTTATGTTTAATAGATTATCTAAATTACAGTTGTATCGTTGTGCATTGAATATCAATATATCATGAATCTTGAAAATTATGTTGAAAAGGTATATATAATAGCAGCCAATAATATTTTCAGACAACTATGAATAGATTTAAGTTCGTGTTACACAATGACTCTTCAAATTCGGACCAATAAACTTATGAAAACCTAATTGATTGCATTAATTTTTCACTTTTTGCATTCTAAAGTGATATGTCCGAGTACACTTAGGCTAAAGAAGCATATTACACGAACTTAATATTTATTGATAGGTAAACACGCACGTTCACGCACGGTGCGCGCGCTCGCATGCCACACACACACATAAATGCGCACACGCCTGTGTGTGTGTGTGCATTTGTGTATTTGCTATACAGTGTTACGACAATGAGATCTAATAAATAATGTTTTGGCCGAATATAAAATAAATTCAATGCATAGAGAAATATTGTGGTATTATTCGCAAAGAACATTTCCATCTGCGTGAAATAAATTGTCACTACTAAAGAATGAAGGCATGCACAACTTTTTTATAATTAAGAAACGTAGTTCAATTTTAAATTATTTGAAAACTTTACGTACACATATAAAATCTACATTTACCTTTAATAGTATAAAAATACATGTCGGAATGATAAAAAGTTATTCCAACAAGACAAATATTTATGATTTTCTAATATTGATTTTTTTAATTGTATATCAGTGCTTATTGGTTGCTTTCCACGAATATTAAAATGAAATATAATGCAGTTGTAAATGGAATATTATCAAAATCAAAAGGCTGTGATAACAAGATTAAATATACAGTGATTTAGTGAAATCGACATAAATCTAGTCTTATGTGATTAATATTGTACAAGAATCCTGGAAATAACAACGAAGCGATTGGAAAATGGAGGAAGAAGGTAAGAATGAATAAATAAATTATAAGTTAAATTAGATATAGTAATAATAATATCGTACTATAAATTACGTATAGACCTATAGTACTTTAGACATTTTTTTTCATATCTCATGTACGTTGTTATTATCACGATTTTTCTTAGCACAAGAACCATTTTTATAAAAGAATTGTATTGGGTTTTAGTTATAGGAGAAGCGATATATAATTAAAGTATGCCAAATAGTAAACAATTTATAAAAATGATTTCATATGAAAACATTTGAGGTGAGATTAAGCTTTCCACGATATAAGCTTATTTGCAATAAAATAACTGATCGATAATATTTTAAACAAGACAATAAATCTCTAAAATATAAACATTGAAGAAAAAATTATCAAGGTTATAATAATGGTTTTTTCATTTTAATTAAAAGAATTTTTAAATACAAAATATTTTAAATATTTTTAATAATAAATAAAGTTCAAAATAAATATTAATTTGATATATTCAGATAGAAAATTAAACGAATTCGTTAGAATAAATTATCCGTAATATTTAATACTGATTTACTTGTGCACTCAGACAAAAATATAGAATCAAATTTAAAATCAATTTACATTGCATCAATATGTATTAATACTATTTTTGTGAGAAATACAAAATCTGTTACTGTACAAGTAAATAGCTTTACTGTTACAAGTGTTTTAGAGATTAATTGTAATAATCGTAAGTGTACTTTACATTTGTGATTTGCTCTTTATTAATTTGCGAAATTATTTATTTACAATATATGCAATTAAATAAATCGACGTGATCGAAGTAAATAAAATAGTTTACATATTAGTACATTGAATTCGTGAATTGTAATTGTTTTTAATTATTTTTCTTGTAGAATAGTAACAATACTTACCTTTTAATATCATTGCTATAATTATAAAAGGCAAAGTATTGAAATTTCAGTAGCAATATAAAATAAATATATTAATTAATTAAATGAAAATGTTTCAATTAAAATTATTAATTATATGCGTATGTATGACAGGTTAATATTTCAAGAATATAGTCTACCTTTCCTATACGTAATATAATATTGGCTTATTATATTTAATCAATAACTTAATAATTTAGTAACATACAAACATATAATTTTATATCTAATTTAAACTTAAATTAAGGTTCAAATTAATATTAATAAATAATAGATTCGAGAATGTTAAACGAAGTTTGTAAAAAATATCTTTCTTTATGCGCATAGATTTTTCATTGTCAAAGAAATAATAATAATATATATGTTATCGTATAAATTTGTAATTGAACATTTTACATATGAATACTCTTGTCCTCGCCTTGATTATATTTATCCATAATTTTAACATTCAAATATAAAGCTTAAATTTAAAATTTTTCCATAATTTTTTTCAGCAAAATCACTTTTGAGAATAATTATTAATTAACAATTCAAGTATAATGCATATCGAATATATTTGCATTTACATTTGACTTAAAATGAAAATATACAAACTGTGCAATAATTAAAAAAGAATTATTCAAAATAAATGAATAAATCTTTAAAATTTTAATACTTAAGGCTCATACCAACGTATTAAACAATAATATTTCGAACTTAATTTCTTATTTGTAAAGTATAAATTTCATTCTTTTTCTAAATTTTTACTATGCTCGCTAGATATTCAATATTGATCAAATAACTCAATAACTAGATAACTATAGATACTGTAAATAACATTATTTCAATAATAAGGAGGACTTTTTCAAAAAAGAATATTTATATGATAACACGTTACGATTCAAAAAAACACTGAATACAAATAAACCAACCTACTAATACATAAACAAGTCATTTGCACTTAAATATAGAAATATTACAAGATCATCTATGCTTATTTTATCATAATAATCTGCAATGTAAATATTAGAAATTTACACTTCTGCAACTATTGTGCGATATCGTTACTGTAACTAACTTTTAGCAACATAAACAAAAGGTACCAAATTATTCCTTCATTAGGCAATTTTGCAAATGTTCGAGAAATAGTTTTTACTTACATACTTATTCACACTGTGACCTAAATATGCAATAGAACCTACATTAATAGATCAAGATAGATATAGAAAATAATAAACAAAATTTGTGTTTCTAAGACTCGTGTTAAAGCAATAACTAGACTCACTCTAGTGCACCATCGACATATATATATATATATATATATATATATAAATTAATTATATATAAACATAATTAGCATCGATAGTATATTATTCATGTACCTCGATATAAAAAATAAGATATTTATTCAAACAATTGTTATTTCAGATATAAATACTTTTATGAATTCCTTTAAAAGAATAATTAAAAAATAATATTTAGATTATTTAAATTTATGACATTAAGCCTTTGAATAAAATCGGATTGTATAAAATCACTCTTAATTACATATTTAAAATTGTTTTATTATTGCTTATTTAAGCATAGTAAAGCAAAATAATTATTTTTTTAATTCTTATCGGTTTTATTCGTGGCAATAAATAATTAATGTAGTACACATTCATTAAATTACAAATTCACATAAGTCACTCCTTTATATAGATCTTTTTTTCTATTTTTATTTGTAATAATCAAATTTAGATATTTAAAATAAAACTAATGATACGTGATAGAATAATATTTTTTTGGTTTATATAAGTCTTGCCAGATGATTGGAAAATCTTAGATCTTTATCTCTCTTTGATTTTATTGTAATGTTTAAGTTAATACAATTTCTTAGTATTGACCAATAACTTTTGACTTTGAAAAAGTTTTTCGTGCTGTATCTTAAATTAATATTATAATAAAATTATGCGAATATATATATAAAAGTATACGAATAATGAAAATTCATATAAATAAACATAAATTTTATTTATTATATAACAGATGAGTAAAGAATAGTTGTAAAATAAATTACACAATTTAAAATACTAATCAATAATATGATAGAATACAATTATTAAAACTTATTGTAAATTATAGTAAATTTATTTTTATTTTTATTTTATAAATAATAAATATTTTATTGAAAAGCGAATTAACGTTACCGTGGGAATAAGTATTACAGAAAGTTTCACTATAAAAAAGACTTTGTATTTAATCGTAATCATGTATATACTAATAAAAAGAAGAGCGGCAATCACGTGATAAAGAAAGGAGAAAGCTTGAAGAAGGGAGAAATTATATCAGCGAGTGCGGTTTCGTGAGCTGAAGAGAATGTTTACATTACTACCAAAAATATATTATATATAGAAATATATGCAAGTACCTTATCATGTAGTCATGCTGATGTTGTCATTAATAAATTCGATGACACTTTTATAAGTTATTAACCGAACTTGGATTATTAAATATTGCATGGTTTGACTAAAACAATACAATAACGATGAAATATATTTTTCAAATTCACGGGACATAAAAATTACTATTAGAATTTAAGAACTTGGAATTTAAATCATTAATTGCATAATTTTTCAGTACTCGTACCGCTATAATCATAAATATATTGGCATGAAATTCTACATTCAAGTAATCTACATATAAATTTAAAAGAACTATATTCTTTAATAATGGATAAAAGCGTGGAATTATTTTACTTTCAAGTACATATATTTTAATGAATACACACACCATACAAATATTTTACTTATGTTATCTGTTATCCACAGAGGGATCCTAAAATCCTACGAATACGTTTTTTTCCTTCGCACTCTCTCTCTCTCTCTCTTACAAACTACGTGCATACGCCAACTCACAATCCCATTTCAATAAGTGTTTCTAATTAAATTATAACAATATTGTTAAAGTAATAAATTTCGACTGTAATATGGACTTTAATATTTTATTGCATTTCCGTGTTTTGAATTCCGAAATTATTACTAGAACCATTCAATAATAACTAAAATATTTATTTCTATGTTTATATTGACATATAATTAAAAATGTGTACCTGCCGATCTATAAATTTTTCTAAAGGATGAAAAATAATTTTTATAATATTATACGAAATGGAGAAACTTAGAAATATTGATATTGTGCTCGTTATATAAATAAAAATAAAACTTGCTTATATCTGCCAAGTAAACTGACTGAATATAAAAGAAGTATTTTATAATGTAAACTAAATATTTACTGAAATATTTATTGTAGTATAAAATATCAGATAAAAATAAAATAAAAACTCAGGTATTAGTACTTAAAATTGCGTAATTTATTCTACGCTTGAAACTGAAAGACACAAGAATAATATAACAAAGTAACAAATAAAGTTTGAATTTATATTTATGCGTAAAATCTACTGTTATTTCTCCTTGATTTTCATGTTTAGCATTCAACCCTTAATTTAATATATATCAATAAATATTTGTATTTCATATATTATATTATATTATATCAGGACATTTTATAATTTTAATCACAAAAAATATAATGACTAGTATAAACATTTGTAGAATGACAAAAATATGAATTTTTTTTATTTTTTTTTTTTATAATTTTGAAGCACATTTGGAATACTTGGTTCGAAATCAAATAAAGTTTCTTTTTTTTTTTAATGTAAAGTAATTCACAATAGATTACGTAATGTATAATTGTTTTTGTACAAATCCAAGTAAAATCTTTATATTTTTTCTATATTAAATATATTAAATAAACTATATTTTTTCAATTATAACAATTTTTGAACATTATGTTCTTGTAGTAATCTTCAATAATAACGGATTTAATATGTGAATGCTCTTGACAATGTATTGCTGATAAAATTATCATCATTTTTTTTTTACACCTACTATCCATATGAGATAGTTAATAAAAATATTTAACATATTATTTATAATTAAATATCTTTGTTCATTTGTCAGACTATATTTTAATGATATACAAATATTCCTTGAACGTAATTCTTAATTCTCAATTTCAATTAATATAATCTTCTTAATTCTTAATGTAATATATTTAACATATGAATATATATGATTTTAAATCAAATGAATTAAAAAAATTTATACAATATTCATATGATTTTTTTAAACTTACCAACAATTTCAATATTATATTTGTGCTCGTATGTATAGAAATTTATTTAACAATAGTGTTTATTTATTTTATTTTATATTTGCAAAAAAGGGCAATTATATTTTATATGAAAATATAGCAAAGTAATGGTATTTTTTGTGCTATAAAAATTTTGTTATATAATTATTATAAAAATTTGTAAAGTGACTAATGTAAAAGAATACTTTTCTATTTTTTTTTTTTCGTTTTAAGTATGAATACTGTAAGTAACGGCACAATATATAGAAATTTAGAAAAAATAAAAAGGTAAATATAATACAAATGAAAAAAATTATAGTACAACGATTTTTTAAGTTGAGTGACGGAGAAAATATTTTTTATATTAAACTACATTTGAAATGATAAATATAAAAAACATTGACTATAAAAGAGTTTCATAGTCGTAGGGTGAAAGATTATTTGTACTGTGGATTATAAGAGCAATGTTTAAATGAGTAACAGGATAAGAGAAAATGTTTGTTTTTTTTTTTCGCGTCAATATATCGTGCGCTGTTCGTGAATTATTAATTTTATTTAAGTGAGTAATGATGTGTAAGGTTTGTTTGATTTAAAAAAATGTCCGTATGGTTTTGTACATAAATCACAAGTTTTGCAGGGGGAAAAATGATCAGAGATGAAGGCTGAAGTGATGCAAATTATCTACAGTTATGCTTTTGTAGCATTTATACCACAAAAATATAATTGATTGCTATTTCAACTGAGGTCAAGCTCAATTGGATCTAAACGTGTCTTATTGAAGTACGCTCCCCAACTTGTTTATAATTTATCAACCGTACTATCATTCATTTGAATATTTAAATTTCTTCTTTCGCCTTTATTATTTTTCTTCTTGCTTTATAATTTTCGTTTATTATATACGTGATATAATTTACCTAGTCGTGCGACATTCAGCATATGCTTGTTCTATGTTTAAAATAAATTCGGTATAGTTTTATTAAAATTACGTTACATTTTACGAGCAGAAATGTATGTGGTACCGACTGTTTTAATGAACAAATTTATAAAGTAAATTCGCTGCTCGTTTCAAATGCTTTAACATTTATTCCATTTATTTTAGAATTAACAGTTTGTTCTTTATTCGGCAGATTATTGCTGTAAGTAACAAATTTGCTTGATAAAACTGCACTTATTCTAGGTAATAACATTTTTGATAAATTTTCTTAATATTCCATGATTAATGTTTGATCGAAGCTGATCCGATAATATTGAATAAATCATTACATAATTTAAATAACGATGCTGGAAAATATATTAAACTAACGTCATTTAAATATAGAATTTAATATACGTATTGTTAATTGCAGATTTTATTTATCAAATTACCTTACATGAAATGCATCGAGTGAAATATATAATTATATAATAAATTGTTGGATTAATACGTAGAATCGCATATACTAATTAAATGATTAAAACGAGTGAAAATAGTTTACATCGAGTGTAAATGTAATTTTAGGTGATTTCTACGAGGCAAATAATATGATAAATTATTCGAATCTGTGCTTAATTCTAATTTTGATCTATATACTATAATAAGACGATATCAATTAATTCTCAACGATGTCAGTTCAATTAATTTTTATAAATATAGATCAATCCCATGATACTTGTATTATTCTTCGTATAAAATATTTTATGTTTAAACTTTTGTTCTTTAATTTAATTTCACTTAAATTATAATTATATGTTATAAAATTTTATACTGTTCTATAGATTATGCGAATAAAATGTAATTAACTTGAAAACTAGTTTATGACTGTCGAGAATAACGTGTTCATCTGTACGAGCAAAATATAATTCTTCTTTTAAATATAATTATTATTTATATTAAAATTGTTATTAATTTTACTTGTTTAATTACTTAAATTATATTATTTTAATAGGAGATTAATTAAATTTGACTTACGCTAGTTTTGTCTGCTTCGCATTTAAATTGTAAGGTTTCCTACAATAAATTTTTTTCATTTTACTTCGTACTTTATAGCTTAAGAGGAAACATAAAAAAGCAATAAAATAAATAAATATATTATTTATTTGTTAGTATACTGTGTGATTACAAGGAAATTATTTTATATCAAATAAACTAATTAAATTAAAGTGTGAAACATTTAAATTTTCTTTAGAGGATCTGTTTAACATTGATGTCTTAAATCTATTTGAACAATTTACATACTATGACATTAAAATAAAAATAATGATTTTCTCGGTCTCAATAGTCTTATATAAGTTTTAATAATGTTGAATATAGACTATGCAATAATAAGCAAAAAATATTCTCAATTTAGTGTCTTTCTATATTGCTAACTTAATTAAGAAAAGTGTCATGTTTTCTATACTTAATTATATTTATACCAATTGATCATTGCATAGAAATTATGCAAGATTTATATTGCGGATAAAAGTATCTGTGTAATACGTTATATTATAATAAATGATGATGCTATATAAGCACATACAAAGTGTTGGTGTCTAAAAGTGGAGAGAATTTATTTTGTCGTTATGATCGTTGTTTTTGTGATCGTTGAAAGAAGCTAAACTTAATATTTTTTATTTTAGAAGGATTTTAAGATTACGATCATAAGCCATAATTGCAAAGGAGAATCTTCGTGTCCAAGGCCTTAATGAGTTATTGTAGAGCTACGCGAGGGAAAAGCACTTTTCCGTAAAAATGACTGGGTATTTCGAATTTTGAAATTAAGAGAGAGAGAGAGAGAGAGAGAGCTATTGCATTACATCAATAGTTTTATATGCAGTTATGTCATAGTATATTTAAATCCTAATAGTGGCGCTTTGTCTCTCAACTACCTAGTTTCTTACGAAAACGTTTCTTAATAATTGGGTATCGTGTATCGACAAACTTAAGACTTAATTTATTCATTAGCTTGCAATTTATTTGTCTACTCCCCTTCGCTATGCCCCAAAGGGGATACTTTTCGATCTCTCAACTAGTTACACTCGATACATATCCGAGTAGCAATAGCCGCAGCACTGGTGATGATATTGATGGCGGTAGATCGGCCACCGCCACCTGCTGCAAATACCTAGAAATCAGGTCAAGACCCGTGTGAATTTACCGATAGAAGCCCTTTTACAGAATAAAAGTGCGGAGAATTGAATTTACGCGATAATGGCGATTTGCACATTTAAAGGCGTCGAGTTTGGGAAAGAATCCTTCATATTTCACTTCGCTCTGTAATATAATAACTTAACAGTTGCATTGATTAGTGCATTAAGAAGTGGGTTATATAAATCTAAGCGCTACAATTGGAATTAATAAATATTGTTATTAAAATATATATATATATATTCATAAGAGATATTCTTCAAGCGTTTTATACATTTATAAATATGATAATAAATCGAATGCCAAGTTTTTTGTTTTTTTTTTTTTTTGTTTTTTGATGGAATTATTACCAACAACTTTTATTTTATATTAAAGTATTTAATATAAAAGACAGATATTTCTAGACGTTTTTAAAACTTTAATGAAATTTGAGAACAACTTATTATACATTGAAAAACGCATATACATTAAGATTTTTATATATAATTGGAAATTTAGAGAATTTCAGGATTACTACATTTTGTTATAATATACAGGTAGCTTACTTTCTTAATTTTTATTGTAATCATTACCCATTTGGAATTACTTGCTTAAACAGTACGTAATAGATTACATCCACAAATTCATAAACTAGCTGAAAATTCATAAATAAATCGTATTCAGGTATAGAATAATATTTATATTTATTAAAAATTAATGATTGATTATTACTCGTGGATTAAAAAACTTAATTATAAATACAATACGATACTGCTTTTAATAATATTAAAATCAATGCCGTCGTTACATTTACGCTCGTTCTTCTAAAGTTCGTAAGCACATAATATTACGACGTTAAAGCTCATGCGATTCAATATCCATTATTAGTAAAATTTTATGAAAATTGTTTAAAAAAAAGAAAACTTCAAATAGTTTATCTAAAGCTGTTAAGACGTTTTTAAGAATATTATGCTCCTACTTAAAAACTTTCATGAACTAGAAAATATTTACGCAACAAAATTTACGTGCAAATACAAATTAATAAGACTTTCCAAGTTCAATATTGTCTAAATGGGAGTTTTAGTTTATCGGAAATAAGTGCACCGGACTTTAGATGCTTTTCGAATAATTATCATTAAAATTATATATTAGTGCTAACAAAAAAAAAAAAGAGGCTCGTTATTTTTTATTTGCGCTAAAAATTCATTCTTAAATAATATTCAAACGTTTTAAATACCTCAATTTTTTTATACAACAATTCAACAATTATTTCTATTTTAAAGTATTAAATATATAGTGTAAGCATAAATATAAATTATGAAATTGAGTACAAAATATATAGTAAAAAAATATAGTATATATAAAAACTAATTATCTTTTGACAAGTCGTTAAAAGAGCATTTATTTAATCGACTAATGTTAGTATAATTCCATTTAACAGAAGAAATTATAAACATGTCCGAATGGTTTTATCAAGTCACGTGAATAATTTTTATCCAGTAATGTATTTCTTTCGAGAATGTAAAAAAAAAACAAAGAAAGTAACTTGAGCTTTGGAATTATAGTTTCAAATTTAATAGATTTATATTATTTATTGATATACTCATTTTAATGCTGTTTATTATATTAATATAATTATATAATTAATTGTACAATTAAAATAGTTATACAATTTAAGGATGGTTCTTTAATCCTCTAAACATACCCTACCAAATAATAAATAAACAGAACAAATTCTATTAAAATATCGATAATACATAATATTATAATAATTATCAAAATAGAAGCTATTTTTTAAATATTTTAAGTCATCGAAAACACACAATATAATCTTAACATTAAATTACTTTCACTTAAAATAAAGAGTATTAAATCTATTATCAATTACTTGTTCATTGATAATTGATTTTATTTGTTTGATTATTTGTGACAATAGAAGATAAACAAACTATTGTGTTACTACTGTAAATATATTTCTCGAAATGCAAAGAACATTTGAAGAAAATCAATAAATTGATTCGAGCCTCATAGTTCCACGTGCCATTTATCCATTGTTTTGCATTTACATTGACCAGTTGTATGATACTACAATGTTTATTGTTTATATACAATTATTTTTATGTACCACAGTTTCATTATCTTGTGTCTAATTGTAAAATTTGCTTTTTATTCATTCAATACATCGTGTATTGATATTATGAAACACTAATACAAATAATATACTTGGTTACTTAAAATTTTTATTATTCTCGTACTTGATAAATAGCTTAATATTAGAAGAAATTTTAACATTAGAAGAAAACAATAGTTTAAGGAAAATAAATATTATATCAATGTTTAAGCTAATTTAAAGAATTAATAACACTTTATATGCCATATATATATATATATATAAATTTTTATATACAATGTGATTTTATTATATGAATGATATTTGCATTTTTATAAAATGAATTTTTTAAAGTATATAATTTGTTGTCTTAGAGTGTAATAATACAATAACAATAAATAAGCTGAATGTAGTTTAAGTTTCTCGTTGATTAAAAAAATTCATAAATAACTGCATTCTCCAACTAATAATTACTTAAATAATCGAACTTAAATATAATAATTTTTCAATAATAATAAAAAATTATTGACAATAGTCTTCTGTGAGCAAGAAAATTAGTCCTTAAACTTAATTCTGTCGGTACAATGGCACAAGAAAATATTGTGAAATAAGTATCGTTAAATTAATATTTAATAATGTGGAAAATGTAAGAAAGCGCGTGTCAAAGCCACAAGTCTAGCGAATATAATAAAAGCAATGCGTCTGCATTAATTTTGCGTTATTTTAATCCCTATTCTAATCTCCTCGCATTTATCATAAAGTGAAAATTATTTATATGTAAATAAAAATACATGGCGCATTCTAAATCAGCCCTGCGCGTTATACAAAATATAGTTTTAATGTCAATAAACTTCTATAAAAAGCTCGGCAGCTCATCAGAGTACATTTAGCCGGGAAAGTCGATTTTTTTTCATTCGACTCTGCCAATATCACATTTCTCTTTCTCGAGCAGATCTCATATTCTCTCGTGGCCTGTTGCTCGACAGTAAAATAACCAGCCGATATAATGCACATTGGCTGTGGCCACCTCGCGACGTTAACTTAGCATTCGCGGATAAGAGATTCTAAAGGATATAACATGTGCCACCAAGTGTCGCCCTGGCAGTTGGAGCTTTTTATAAATAGAGTTAGCGCGTCTCGCAAATAAAACCCGGAAAAGCCACTACCGCGTGTCTGATTCGTATTTCAAGCAACTCGCATCAAACAAAACCCATAGAACAATTCCAAGAACTTACCTCCACGAAATATTATAATTTATAGGGACACCGAGTGCATGTGAGCGCACGCTTGCCCACTCACTTGCACACACACACACTTGCCGGCCCTACGAGCCACTGCAATCTCATCACTACACGCATTTATGCAACTCGGTTATTTCGTGGCCGAGCACTTGCCACGTTTAATCGCGAGCATTAACAGATTATTGACTCGAGGGCACAAGTAAATAATGACGATACTTTTTATTCTCGGCTTTCCGGACTTTTAATGTGTCACTTCCTTTGATAACACAAATCACGATCTGTAAATAATTTCGCGCGTCCATTGATAAGCCAGAGATACATTGGTGTAAAACCACACTTTCCTGCGCATAATAAACATACGTAAGTGTGTGTGTGTGGATTTCAAAAACTGTATAGAGACTTTTAATACCATTTAATTTCTCGTTTCTTCTATTCTAAAGCTTTTTGAAATAATAAGTATTGAAAGCGATATTATCACTTTGTGTTAATATGATTTTTCACGGATATCAAGGATCTAACTGATAATATCACTAAAACAATAGTAAAACAATATACAAGTACTATGAGACATGAATATGCGAATGAATATCACACTGTGCTATATAATAGATTTTTTTATCGGTAAATAATTTCTAAGCGTAGCCTGGTCTTTAACTATAATTGAAATTCAAAAATAATGAAAAACATAAATTATTATGAACATTGCTCATATTGAGTAAATTATTAATCCAAAGCAGAACGTATGTAAAAATTCTTTACATAATCATCGTTAAATTGTCGACAAAAAGCCATTTTTATGAAATAATCAAATTATTTTGCATAATATATTCACAATGAAAATAAGATTGTGCTTCGTATGTTTAACATTTACAATACACTTGTTAAACTATGTTGTTTGCAAATATTAATAAATAGTTAACTATTTGGAAGAATGTGTGAAAAATATAAAATCATATGTTTCATTTAAATGGTTATTTATTCTTAAGTAATAAGAATATTAAAAGATACATTAATATTAATTTATCTTAAATATGATTGGTAAAATAAGTTTTAATCGTTATAATGGATAATTATAACAGCAAACATATATCAATATAACATTTTATATTTTTAACAAATATATATGGATATACTGAAAATTATAAGAACATTCTTCCTACGATAAGAGGATCTCTTTTGTATGCTCATACGCGTCTATTCGTATATAAACCATAAATTCCCTTTGCTCTCGTTCTCTCCCCCGTTTTTTCTATTCTCTCTCTCACACACACGCACACACACACAAAACACTTTTCATTTCTCACGCATACTTTCTTTTTCTCTGACTTGGCCATCTCCTATGTATATAAAAACGTCTTCGCTTATATCTATATACGAGCATTCACCCACAAATACACACACACACGCAGAAACATAGGTAACTTGTAACAAATTTTTATTACAACTCCAAATCTTATTGGTTATTTTGAATCCTATAGTTAAAAATCAACAAGCTTTATTTTTACTTTCGTATCACACATTTTATCATGCTATCCTATAAAATTACATATAATAATAAATATATGAATGAAAGCATTAAAAATATTCTATTAGTCTATTGTATGATACAATTTAACTGTTAATAAAATTCAATTTATTTATTCGGTAATTTGTTTAGTAATTGAGCTATATTCGTGTATTAAAAATCGCGTATTATAGCATAAAAACTAAACATAATAACGTCGGTTCTATTCATACAAGAAAATTTATGGTACATACAAAAATAAAAAAAACTGTTTTACGATAAGTATTCTTAAGCTTACAAAATGAAATAAAACTAGCTAAAATTATTTTATGAATCATATAAACCTATTGGATCTCGGGGATATATCTTTTGTCCTGATAGCAAATCATTACAAAATGGCAAAATTTCGACGAAGCGATTGAAAGTGCAGATGGGCAATATTACTTTGGAAAGGTTTTAAAAATACTTTCACTCTGTCAACATTATCGAATTTACCAGAGTCATCACTTTTACGTTCGCTATAATCCTTATTTTACTTCCATCTTAAAAATTTTAGATAAATGCAAACATTCACGAGTGGCAGTTTTTATTTTTGCGCATTTTTAGAATATTCAATTTTTAAATTATCAAAATTGCAATTCAAAAAGGTTTTATAAAAAAAAATTAGCTATACAAAATTATTATTAATTCGATACTAATAGTAATTAAGAGATCAATTCCTATGAAACACGTAAAGTTAATATATCGAAAAAGTACGATATAAAATGCATGAGAATTTCTACCAATTATTTGCTAACATTATAAATATGTAATAATGATTTTATAGAATTGAAAATTACATTAAACTAAATATAATACCAATGGAAATTTTATTCCATCTATACTTTCTATTAAATTCAATTTTAAAAAGCATGAACAGACACACACATCGATAATGTCAATTTATTATAATAATAGTAATATTCTATAAAGTCTTTGTACTATTAAACGCATATAAAAAATATAATTTTAATGTTGAATATAATTCAATTACATTGTGTACATGAATATATACAATGATAGCTAATTACACTTCAATCTGAAATAACATCTTGACATAAATAATACTGCAAATCTTTGCAGCTCCGTCAAAAAATTAACAATTGTGCAATCGATTCTCTATGCATCTTATGCATATATATATATATATATATATATATATATATAAATATATGCAGGTTAAAACATGGAAAGTAATAATATTTTAACAAATTTTATAAATTTTATTTATAGATTCTGCATATTATTAAAAATTATCTAGCACTCATTACTATTATTTTAGTCGAATGTTGAGTTTATTTATTAATTGTGTATTTTTTATTCACTGTTATATGTTATATGTTCATGTCATATATACTATTATAAGAGAATAATAAAAACTGGTTAACTTTTGGTACTGCAATAAGTTTACAACATATATCAATTTTTTGCTCAATTCGTAATAACACGAAATTTTATTCGTTCTTTTGTTTATTAAATGAAAAAGTATGTAGACATTTATTTATTCACATAAAATTTAAAGAATATTTATTATCAATTAATTTAATATTTGAATTAAATTATGTAATATATAATTTTTAGTATACAATATCAGTATGTAAATTTAGTGTAAAATATAACTGTATATTATTTATCTATTATTTATATATTTATTATTTCTGAAAGATAAGGGTTATGTTTATTCACCGATTATTTATTAAAAATTGAATGTTCAGGAGACCGAGATTAAAACGTACTCTAAGTACAAATTATATATGCTTATAATTTATTGTAATTCAAGAATGCTTTGAATTATTGAAGTTTAATGTTAAGCATTCGACTAACATTTTTAAGAATTTTGAAGTCAAAAAAGAAATTAAATAATAGACTAAATAATAACAAAATACATTATTTTTCCACAAATTTAAGATTAATTTCGATACATTTATTTTATTTTAATAGATAATAAGTTAACTATATAATATTAATATATAAACAAATACCAGAATTGAAATAAAACTGTGCAAATATAAAGAAAATACTTAATATTTTGTTAGGAATGTACATTAAGAAATTGAAAATTATGTATGAAATCATTTAAAATAAATACATTTTTAGTTAAAATATTTTTTTTGTAGCACTTATATATTCGTAAAATAAATTGTAATTTATATGTATATATATATACATATATATATATATATATATATATATATATATAAAATTTATAAAATAAGTAGTCGATTTTAATACATATTTTCACAAAAGATAATCATATAAGATATACAATTATTAACAATATGAATCGATTTCAAATAATTAATTGTTTCCAAAAGATTTTATATTAATTATAGATTTTATTTACAGATTATAAGATATATTTTACTGTAATAATATATATTATTTTTGTGAAAAAGAAATTTTAATAATAAACACTGAATTTCAGTCAAATTTGTGAAAAATAGAATAAAAAATGTATAAAATACAATTCCTTATAAAAATCGTGTTTATATATCTATTAATTTTCAAAATTTAGTATAACATTTATATGTATATTTGTATGTATATTGAATAAAAAAAGTAAATATGCCAAAAATATTGGCTTTAATACATTTATAATTAGCATACTCTTATCTTATTTGTATTATTTTAATTACCAATTGGCCATTAAAAACGACGAATATACGAGGATATGCGTAAAGATATATATTTTTTCAAGTACTACAGCTGTTACAATTGCGAATGTATGGGTGCGATTTATGCTCTCTCTCTCCCTCATTCTATTGTACTCCAACCTTGGCGCATTCTTTCCCTAAGGAAGTGTCACCTCGAATCATGTGGAGGAGGACTCGCGAGGCTCATAAAAAGAACCTCACATGGAGGTGGGAGGATCGATTTATCTCGAACGTCTATTTCCCGCGGGTCACACCGTCTCCTGAAATGCGCTGAAAAAAAACTTACTGATACTCTTCCACTAACTATGTATGTTCACGAAGCTTTTCCCTCTTTGGAACTACGAGTATTGATCGCAATAAATTGATTAATTATTGTGGATCTTGGAAATTTTATCCGAGATACGTAAACATTTTTTTTTTATTTCTCTCTCTCTCTCTCTCTTCGTATTTCACAGTTCTTCTATAATTATATATATATATTAAAATTAATATTTTGCAAATAATGATCTACCGTTTAATACGTTGAATTGTATGACCTTTAGTTCATATTAGCAATTAAGAATTCTAATTAATTCATTCTGATTAATTGAATTTACATAATTGATATTTCAAATACATAATACTTCATCATCTTGGAGTTGTTATTAAAATTAATATTATTTTTTACCATCAATACTGAGTAAACATCAATTACAGTATTTTTTAAACAGAAAATAATCATACGTACGGAGAGGCACATAGCTTTAACAAATAGTAGAAAGTCAATGGAACATAAATATCTTTATACGACTATGTATTTATATGGAGACGGCAATGTTTCATTGAACATTATACACACGCGAGAGTTAACAATCCATCGGTAATTCTATTTAAAGTATTGAATAAACTATGTAACTGTGTAGAGTGAGTTTACTATTACGATCCTTATAATACTCTGTATATTTATACATATATACATATATATATATCAATGTATCAATATTGCAATCCCAAGGCGAAACTAATATAGTTAAAATAAGTGCAAGTTGCGATACTCGATTATCCTACCTCCATCGTCAGTTTGCAACTGCAAAACACGTGAATTGGTAAATTTACTAAATTATACCGAAAGTATATTTATGGGAGACAGAAAGAGTGAAAGTAAGCAAATAAACTCCTTAAAAAGGTAAGGACGAAACGCCGTAAACATGTTATATGCTAATTTTTTCAAAAATAAGATAAAATTAATAATGCACATGAAGATATCAGGAGTGATAAGACAAAATACATGAAATTAACAAAATAGGCTAATTATTTGAATAATTTTATAGATATAAAAAATGTGCGTAGAATTTCAATGAACTTTTATATAAAAAAAATCATGATTAAAAGTTAAAAGATAGTAATCGTAATTAATACTTAATTACTTATAATACTTGAATCGTAAACTAAATTAAAGTTTCTTAATTAAAGATTAATTAAAAATGAAGCAGTTTTATTATTAATGCAAAAATTAAATAAGATAAAGTTTTAGTAGAATCCCTAACAAAATAGTGTGTATTAATTATACAAATTAGTACGTACTTTGTAATTATTTTATATTTTCAAATTTCAATTATAATATCATAATTAACGTATCTTACGAAGAACAAATAATTTTAATATTTAATATTAAACAATATTTCATAAATAATTGTGAAATAATGTTCGATATATTTTAATTACAATTTGAATACAAATTGTCGATCGAATAAGCAAAATGAAATATATCTTTAGATAATTTATCTGCGAAAATGAAAAAAATATCAACACTAAGTTAATAATTATCAGCATAATCAGCTAATTGGAGATAATATAATTATGACCAACACTCTATCGAATGCCTTTTGTAATAATGAAAAAGAAAAAAATGAAATTTTAGAAAGTACTTGATAAATGTTGAAACAATGAGTTGGAAATCAAGGGAATTGAGAAGTGAAGGAGAATCGCGGCTTTGCATCCGTTTGATTTTAGTTATTTACTTATGGAGCAGTTAAACCGAAGTAACTTTTGTTTTAAGTCCAAGTTTTATTGTCGTAACTTCTGGGTCAGTGGGACCGAAATAGCTGAAGGAAAGATTAAGTTTAGAGAAGCAACAATAATTGCCATGGGGTTTAAAAGAATTGGAGCAAAATAACAACAGTAATATATTACTTTGTACAATATACTATTTACTCCATCAACTGACTTCACTGTATTAATTGCTAATTAGCCGAAATATAATAGTTTGGACTTTTTTTTTTTTTTTATACAATATATGCTAAAAAAAAATGATTCTTTTATTATGAGAAATAAATTGATGACAAGAGATAAGAATTTTAATGAAAATCTCGTGTATTTTCTGCCTACAATAATGTGCAAGTGGAAGATAAAAAAATGTAGCATTCTTAGTAAAAGTTTTAATAAAGTATGATGAATTTATGCGATGAATACACTTGAATATTGAAAACTATTACATCAGTGTAAGCAAAAATGACTCTTCGTTGGGTGCCAAACTTGATGTACAAGATTAATTATAATTGCAATCAATAGTAATAGCGAAAGAACGATGTTATTATATCGAAAGTTTACGAGAATAGAATAAATTGATATGTTTTGTTGCTTTCCAAGATTTATTCCAATTACCCGAATACTTTCATTATTATATAAATAACTACACTATTTTTGCGTACTGTATGACGCATATTTCACAAATTTACCGTCTTTGAATCTAAGAAATACACAATCTGAACAAGTATGCTCTATTGCCAATTTAAAACTTAAAGTTCATTTTCTAAATTGCTTTACTGTATTTTTGAAATTTTTTAAAATAGAGTTTGCTAGATAAATGCAGAATAACAGATATATTATATAACACATATATATATATATATATATATATAAGTTTCGGTCGCGCTTAGTTATAAATTGTTATCAAGTGGTCAAAATTTAAATTTCCATTAATAAAGTGAATGGCCCTATTTCAAAGTCAAGCAACATTGATAAATTAAGCCTCTTACAATTTTCCTAAATAAAAGATCAACTTACGTGTCTTATTGTAAACAATACTCGATAAATTGGACGTTCTTTTATGTTATTTAGCATTCGTAAAAGGAACGTCAAAATTATAGAAAGGAATGCAATCGCCTTCAATTAATAATTAATCGAAGCATTGTCTGATTTATAAAAGAAAATTATATCTCTTGCCAAATTGTTCTCTATACCATAGACTTCCTAACAATAACAATTAACTTACAATAAACTTAAGACTCATTTAATGCTCATTTCATAGTCTACCGTGATAATAGATGCGAATAGATAGATAATTTTCTTTTCCTTTCAAACTCAAATGTTGTTTCGCAATATAATAATATGGTGTCTATTGAGTGAGAGGCAGATATTAATGAAACGAATACTTTTTCACTTAGAGCGCACTAAAAATGATTCGTCGGTGGTGGTCAATGAGGATGGTGATAAGGAACTGCAAGAGATGCGCGACAGATATGAGGGAAAATTGACAGCCTCGCTCTACACGAGCGTTCTTGCTGTCACCATCATTGCCATTCTGCCAACATTCATCTGTCTTTTTTGCCTTTACGTAAGTATTATATGCTTATGACGTTAAATGACTGTGTATTTGATGCTCATTCGCATTGTCTCCCGGTGCTCACTGCTATTGATTAACTGCTATTTTTATCATTTGAAGCGTTTATCAACGTCCACTGCTGCGTCTAATCAATCATTTCTTGTGTGTTATGTGTAATGTCAAAATGTTAAAAATCATTATTTATTCAAAGTAGCAAGTACTCGGAGATAAAGAACAATCAACCAATCGATGAATACAACTGACCGAGTTTTTCCCTATAAACATGTACTTCCTCAAAAAATTCTTATTGAAAATTGCGTATATAACTGTTACTCTTAGGAAATTTTGATAATTATTTTTGTTGAAATTATGGTAGTCGAGGTATTTTTAAGCATACTTATCTTACTATTTATTAGGCTTTTAATATCACATTGTGCCTTAATGTTAAATCTAATATTTTCAAAGTATTTTTACACAATCATAGCAATGTTGACGATTAAGAACGATTTATCCGACTGTAAATTATAAAATTTACAATTGTAATTATTAGCTGGAGTTTAATTTTAAACAGCTACTCCCTATTTCAACTAATTCGAAACAAGTTTTTCCACCATTAATGAAGCCAAAAATGATATCCAATTGTATTTTACGTCTTCAAAGATATACATTTATTGATATATAGAGTGAGGAATAATTATTGGCGTAACAACGTGAAAATAAATCGAACGAGGCATGTGGCTTATTAGAAACACAAACGAAAATTCCCTGAAGGGCTTTAATATTTAGCGTATCTACAAGTCCGCTTTCCCCTCAAGGTGAATATTAACTCTTAATCCAGTCCGAAACTGCATACTACCATAATTAAAGGTACCACCTACTTCCGTAAAGTAAACCATAAATCAATTTAACTACTTGTAATTGCATTGCATAATCTATTCCGAGCTTAACACGACTTTTGAGGAGAGTATTGATGCTATGAAATATTTTGCGCGATTCAATCTGTCGTAGAGGTAAGTTTGGACTTGTATATCTTTAAATAAAATTAATTTTGTCATTGATTTGCGATAATTTGCCAAATTAATTTTCGAAACAAGTATCAACAATTTTTTTTCATTTCAATTTCCATTTAAGCACTATTCAATCGAATAGGATAACAACTAGTAATTACTTTCAACTAAATTTTCAAGTGAAAAAGTAAATTTTTAACACATATAATCATAATTAACAATTCAAATAATAATAACACTAATAATATCAAACAACAACAATAATTTTCAATAATAGTAATCCATTTGTTTATTTTAGGTTTCTTTCTACAAGCTTGTGTGTTAATATGCTATACTATCGTTGCATATCCACTACATTCACAATTATATTAACAGAAATTCTTAAACACGTAGCATTTTATAATTTGTTGTTTTCGCTTCGGCGTCGACGTCTCCGTTGATAACGAAATATGTGACTGCTTGTCAATATTCTTATTTCTAGATTACTTCCGCTACCTTCCGATAGTTCCCAGCGCTCTCCGTTCATTATGCGATGTCGCTTATCAGTATTCACTTTTATGATAATAAAACACTCGATACACTGCATATAACTTTCGCATAACATCCACAGATACGTCTTATCGAGATATTTTAAGATACTCTAATAATAAAGATAGAGAGGATTACAAATAAAAGACAAGTGCGTTGGTGAAGTTATTGAGAATTATTGAGAAGAGTTAGATTGAATAACCGAGCATAGATTAATAATTAGAGAATTCGAACATTCCTCGCTACAGAAATAATAGCAAAATTATCATTATATTGACTCGAACGAAAAATAATGAAGCGGAAAGTCACAGTGAAAGTCTAGTAAAAATCTATATGTATTAATTTTGATATTTAGTCGTTATAACTTTATATGTATTGGTAATGTCTAATTTGTAATTATAGCACACCCACGTAAAGTTCTACAGTTTAAATTTTATATAAAAGAATTTTCTCAATTCTCAGAATTTTTAATTTAAATGAAAAAGTGAATAATTTAATTATATATCAATTGAATAATATAAGATCTAATGTGACGATCGACGATATCGGCTTTTTCTGCCTTTGGGCATAAATCATAAATTTACATGATTAGACAAGGAATCTATACTTTTTTTTTTCTCTATTTCTATTCTTATCCTCGTATTTTATCGTCCTTGTATAAAAAGCAGACATATCTTCTGTCCCTCCCCCCCCCCCGCCCAATCTTATAAATAAGGAAACAACAGAACGCCATGCTACTTATTATCATTATACTGTCAAAATTTTTTTTGCTCCCTACTCTCATCTACCAACATACGAATAGGCCAACAAAGTAGATAGAATAGAATTACAATGATAATACGGTCGGTTGTGTTCAATGCAATTCTTTTATATGACATCGGATAGAGATAACAATGTATACGAAGATAAAAAAAAATTAAAAATTAAAAACTGAACGAAATTGAACAAAATTGGATTTCTATTCCACGCCATATGCTTGACATTAACATACGACATGTATTCTTTGCACTCAACATATTTTATTTACGGTTTTAATTTACTGGCTGTTTACTAAACAATATTTACGTTTCTGACTTTTGGATGCTTGCATATTAATATCTTCTTTGTTACTTCATTATTGTTACCATTTTGTTCATTATTATTTATAAAATAGTAGTAGAATAAGCCGAAATGGCACGGAGAGGCGTTATCGTGAACCCTATTACTTCCTCATCAACACCAATAAATCACGCCCCTTCTTATAATCCCTATAATTATATTGGCAATAAACCTTATTCGAATAATGTGTATTAAGAACTTGAGATGGAAATGTTTTGCCAACTCTCTACATTGTCGTCGAATTTATTTATTTATCATTTGGCCAGTTAGTAGATTAACTATTCTAGAAATGGTGCCAGCTGTTATTTTTCATAATCCTTCTTAATTAATGAATCAGCGGCATTGCCTGAAAGCCTTAGACACCCCCTCCCCCTTTGTCATTAATAACCATTGATTTTGCTTCTATGCAACAACTGATTTGAATGGAGATCTCACGAATCTGACATTATTCTGATTATGCGTTACAAGTATTCATTTTTGCTTTAGCGCACTCTTACGCGTGTCACAGCATCTCCTCGTTCCAATAAATAAATAAATAAATAAATTCATCCCCGTACAATGATTGTTAATTAATAATTGATGGAAAATAAAGAAGCATTAATATATATATGATGCAATAAGAAGGAGCGATTGTTTCCGTTTATGTGAAATTAAATGAACCTTTCTTATTTATTATTTATTGACTTGTTAATTATTATAAAATTGAAATAAATATTGCGTTACTTTGACCTTATCATTTAATTAACTCGTTAAAATAATCGGTTGGAGTGAAGCTGGCCTCCTCACAGCTAAAATGGCAGATTGAAAAAGACAAGAGAATTCTCAATATTTTTCTGGAATTATGACTTTTACTTTTTTTTTTTATTCAGCTCTAATGCATACCATTATTAACATTATAATATAGCAACATTGTAGCTACAATATGACATTTGACCTTCGTTAATGTGTGGATACATGATATTATTTTTCTCTTATACCGTGGATAATTTGTACGTACATTTCTCGTACTTTGAATTTATTTTTCTCAGTTATTACTTTTGCGTCGCTTATTCGATTACTTATTACCGTAGTTACCAATTAAATATATTTAAATTGTGTCTTATTTCTTAAAACTTTATCATAATTACAAAAAGAAATAGTTATTTGCTGTTTAAACATTGGCAGTTTTTTATTTTTTTCTCTTCTAAATCATAAATATCACTGTGTCTGGTATTTTATTTTTCGACATAATTTTATCTATTGATTTGAAACGATAAAATATCCAGGCTATTTTAAAATATAAATACTGTGCTTGATTTTAAGCTTATTTATAAATAAGTTACGCAAACTTTCATTAAATTATAATAATTCTTATAACTACTGATTAGTGTCTATAAACAGTATTTCTTGAAATTTATAAATTCATATTACTACTGATATTTCTTCAATTTACTCAGTCCTCTATAAACAAAATATAAATAATATATAAATCTACGTGTCGCGTATACATATTATTTTCTAATACATTCTAATTGATTAATTAGGATGTACATCGATTAGAGGATTATCATGTATTATTTATCATTTAATCTCTGTTAATTGTAGGCAATGTAGAAACTCCTGTTACAATACATAAACAACATTGATTCATTATTGTAGAGGATATTAAATTGTTAGATTGAACGTGAAGAATTTTACGGAATAAACGTAAACAATGATTTTCAGCTTTAAAAAGCATTATTTTACGTGTTTGTGTGTGTAATATTGGCCATTCATACTTATCGAGCAAACAGTGAACAATGAAGAGTAACTTATTGAAAAGTATGTAAAGGCTATTTATGTTGAAAGTTCAAAAATTAATATACTTAGAAAAAAAAAAAAAAAAAGTTGACATAAAAAATTAAATATTAATTTTCAATAAAACAATAGCAGTGTTTATCATTATGAAGTATGTAATTAACTGAGTAAACTTTCCCATTATGTTATACATTAAACTTTCTCGTATACACGCCATTCATTTTTAAGTTAATTAGCAAGTCCGTAGATAGTTGAACTATGTTATTAACTGTAATATCGACATAAGAATGTTGGTGTGTGTGTGTGTGTGTGTATAGCGTTAAACAAAAGATGTGGGGAAAGACGGGAAAGTGAATATTTAAGAGGTCATAATTAATATGTAAGAAGAATTGCGCTTAGCAATTGATCATTGGATTGTCAATTGCATAGTTTGCCATTATTCGGTGAGTGGAGAATAGAAAAGCGAATAGATAATGAAATAGAATTTAAAAGCGCAAGATAAGTGAGCGAGGTAATTCGATTTCTACTCTCTCTCTCGGATCTTCCACCTCTAGTTATATACGCAAATTTGAAATTATAACTGACGTACTTGCACTGGCACAACAAGATTTATTCTCTCCAACATCTCAAAATGCGAATATTCGACGAATAACTCGATATCTTACAATGTACCGTCTAATTAAACTGCTACTTCAATTACCGCTTTTTTCTAAATCCCAGAATCACTCGTTCAATAATAAATTGATCTCGACACGGCGTTTTTCACATTCACAATGACACGAGACTCGTTATGCTCTTCTTGCGCAGGAAGCCCAGAACCTAAGCTCCGCACTGACGTCCTTGGTAACTCTAGGGGTCATGCTATTATCTGCCATCTGCCTGCTAATTGCGACGCAGTTCCCCGCCAGTATCAACTCTCATCATACTCGCCTCTTCCTTGGCCTCCTGGCCAGCACGATCCTCGGACTAGGAAGTCTCGCCCTCGAAGGCCCCGTACCTGTTTTTGTCTCGGTGCTCGCCGTCGTCGCCACACTACCACGCGTCCGAGATCACAAGCCATCCCTCTTTGGCTTTTGTCTGATCATTCTTTATGTCGCCAAGAGGATTGTATGCTATTACATATACGAGGACAAGCATCTCAAGCTGTACGAGGTAGGTGGAAGTGGTGGGCCCCTTAATTTGCGTTGATATTGAGGAGGTTTATATTGAGGAGTAATATTTATGTTGAAAATGTATCAGGCCTGTTGAAATTATATGTAGCGCGGCTATTGTGGGCAGAGCATGAAAGCTTTAAAGAAGATTGCTCGATAAATCGTGAAAATTTACCGTCTGCTTTTACTTATAACTTAGAGTTATAACGTTACACTTAATAAAGCTTTGCTTTATTTTAAGAAAAATATCTACTGTCTCGGTGGCGTATAATTATATTGTTATTATGAGTGGACCTGAAAATTATTCGATACACTTATAAATGCGTTCAAAATAATATGCCTACAATACATTTTACATACTAAATTAAACAGTTCTACTCAATTTATTTATCTAATAAAAATCTATATCAACAAGCAAGTGCCAATTGTCTAAGAAATTAATCTGTGCACGCAGGTAAAGAGCGACGTGTTCTTCGTACTCGCAGCTTTCATAGCGGGCCTCTACTATAGAATTTTAACGTCGCAAGCTCACCATCAAACATTTGCAAGTACAAAAACCATAATTGAATCGCGAATAAAACTTGAGTGCGAGCGCGAGCAACAAGAGCAGCTTCTGCTCAGCGTCATTCCTGCCTATATTGCGGCTGAGGTTAATATTATTTTCTCTCTCTCTCTCTCTCTCTCTCTCTCTCTCTCGCTCTCTCTCTCCCTTCGTCTCTTCGTCCCTTCTTCTCCTTTTCTTCCCACGACCTTCTCTCTTTCGCACGTGCGCGCACGCATCCAACCACCACCTCCCACAAACACACGCATACGTGCGCGCAAAGGATAATACACACACACACACGCATTCAATGATACACACACACGATAATTTTATTATTAATTCTTTTATTTATATTTTGTTTGTTGCTGATTTTATCTCATTTGAAGAGAGCATGATATATACAACATGCTCTTTCATTCGTTTAAAAACCTTTCAACGCTTAATTTAACCGAATTTGAAATTTTTTTAAAAGTTATTTTCGTAAATAAAAAACGAAGAAGGTTAAGGATTTTGCAATGATAATATTTATAACATTAATAAACATCAACTATTTATAAAATAACAATAACATTACATTTATAATAGTTTTTTTTTTTTTTTTTTTTTATGTATTTTTTGTTAAAATATTTATCAAGGAATATATGTATTTAAGGCAAATACCTTAAATAGCTCAACTATTGACCAATATAAAGATTTAATAAGATTAATATTAAATAATATTAGGGAACTCAATGCAACTAATAATAAAGACAAATATTTCCTTGAAAATTCGTAATTGAAAAATAACATCTATTACGCAATGTTCTGCTTTGTAGAAAAGTCATAACAATTGTCAATCTTTTATCACCAACTAATAAATTCTTTATTAAATTAGTTCATCTATATATATATATATATATATATATATATATATAAGCAGAATATCTTCATTTGAACATACTAAAGTAACTTTGAAACTTTATATGTACGAACTTTTGGTATAAATAAAAGAAAATAAATTGCATATATTTCAATTTTGAACTTTTACAAAGGTTAAGCGTAGTATTATGTTGAAAATGGCAGATGCATGCCAGGAAGTTAGTAAATGCAAACAAACAAGATTTCACGAGATGTATGTACAACGTCACAATAATGTAAGGTAAGTACACACGTTTGTATGAATATAGTCTTACCATAAACACAAAAAGAAATAATTTACATAACTTTTACTATTTAATTTTATTACACTATACTTGTCACCAAATAAAAACGTATAATAGCTTTAATTGAAATTTATAAACTTGTAATTATACTTTTTACAATGATCGCTAATGGAAAAGTGAGGTTGAATTGACGATAATTTCAACGTTGTTTTTTTTTTTTAATTCTATATATTTATTAAAATTAAAAACCCTGTACATAATCATAATTTATTCGATCGAGAGCTGAGAATTTGTATGAATTAGTAAGATAGAACATTTAGTTGCTCGTATATTAAAAGTCACTATGTTATATTAAAATGAAACACAACTTTAGGTTTTAATACTTTGTGAATTCAGAGAAAAAGTGTTATTAAACAAGTAAAATAAACAGTCTGAATCAGGAAAGTCTGAAGAACAAACAAAGAGCATACATTTAATATAATAATATTTACAGAGTTACAACTATTTAATAGAATTCAGTTTTTTTTTAATGCGCTTTTAAAATACGCGGGGATGCTCATGCGTGATATATATATGGCCGAATTATAGGAAAATTTATGAATTTTTATAAGAAAATATTAGGCGCTTACCATTAGACATAAAATAACGATGTGTTTTCAACTCATTTTACTTTTTTAGCATACTTTACGCAGATATTGTAAACTTTACAACACTTTCGGAGCAACTGTCAGCCTCGGATCTGGTTAAAACTCTGAATGAACTTTTTGGGCGATTCGATCAGATTGCTCAGGTTTGAGAAAAGAACATTAAGTTAATGATTTAGATAATTTGAAGAAAAAAATTCACACGGCGAACATTAGATTATTCAATATTAAAGGATTAAAAGATGGAGAAAGTTGTGGCTTTATTTAGATAAACTGTTCGGCTAATAACTGTAATGATACACTAGTAATACAATAATCATTCTACTAATAAAATTTTAAAAGCCTTGAAATAAGATTTTAATGATCACGTGTCGTTTTATCGTTGAAAAATTGTCGAATGTTAATTGCAATAATTAGCACGTAAACTCTTGAAATTGAAATTCTATCTTTACGTAATTGTAAAAACTTAAATTATAAATAAAGATAATTAATGTAAAAAAAAAAAAACTATTTTACACGTTCGTTTGCAGGATAATCAGTGCATGAGAATAAAAATTCTTGGTGATTGTTATTACTGTGTCTCCGGACTTCCGGTGTCACGACCAAATCACGCTTACAACTGCGTTAACATGGGCTTGCAGATGATCGATGCTATTCAGTAATAAAATTACTAATTTTATTATTAAGAACAATTCATTTGTATATTTAGAATGTGTGCGAACCTTGTCTATGATTGATATAATTTTTTTCTCTCATTTGATCAGTTATTAAACATGAAATATTTAGTTGTGCTATTTCAATTAAATTACAAATGTTTGTAATATAAATTATAATGTTTATGTAATGGTTTAGTCATGAATTATAAGAAAATAATTTCAGGAACTGAATTAATTTTAATAATAAGTCTTGACGTTTTAAATATTAATTAAGAGAAAGCATCTTGTGATTACTTGTGTGGTACATAATTGAACTCGCATCCTTCTAAATACGACATTGATATTTATGTAAAAAGACACAGTAGTTTTATTATTTTTATCAACAGATTTACTAATTTAAATTGAAATTATTAAAATTTTAAAAATACACACTATTAATTTGATGCTCAATATAGCAATGAGTATTACAAAAAATTAAAGTTCTTTCGGAATATTTTAAAAATAATTTATCAATTATAATGATAAACACTCTATGACATTTAATATAATTTTTATTAGTTATAAAATATCAATTTATTCTACAATTAATTAGCGCGTACAATGACATTATTATATCGCTTGAAATAAGTTTATGATAATAATAGTCTCGTACGAAGAACATAAACTCTATTTTTAAATTTCATATTGCTATTTCCTAGATAATCACATTTCTCATTACATTATTGTGAAGTATTTTTTAATTTTACGATTCAATCATTAGCATTTCATTGTGATTGTAAAAGTGAAGTTTCATTAGATAAATCAATTTGTGCATCACTATACGGCTTAATAAATAACTTAATTTAATTTTGCGCAAAACGACACTTTCATTATGAATATTTTCATTCGGCAATAAAGTAGCCCCGACTGTCTAAGGGGAAATATTGATTTTACTTCTTCATATCGTATATAATCATTAAAATTGTAATGATCATACATGTTCATGCAGTTTCGTACGTGAAACGACGGGTTTCAATGTCGACATGAGAATTGGCATCCACACCGGAAACGTCTTATGTGGAGTTCTTGGTCTGCGGAAGTGGCAATTTGACGTTTGGAGTGACGATGTCACTCTAGCCAATCATATGGAGAGCGGTGGTGTGCCTGGGTTAGTACTTTTGCTGATTATCTATTGACTTTTCTATGGACCTTCGATGTAATGAATAGACTATAACGCCAGTTAAATAAAAATATTCATTATAATGTATTAAAGCTCAATGTTAATACTGTAATACAATTTTTTATCTTTTGTATATGCATATTTATATTTGCACATTTGTGTTATGTTTTTAGAGGGGGAAAGAAGAAAACAGATTTGATAAAATTTTTTACTTTAAACAACTTACGAATGGTTCTAGAGATTTCGAATGAAAACTTTAGAATCTACAAAATATTCTTCGTTCTGTTATAAAGGAGAAAATCTTGGATGTTCTATACGAATCTACTAATTTATTGCTGACATACTTGAAATAATATTATTCATTTTTATTTATAAATTTGGATTCTTATATTTTATGTAATATAAGTAGTAGTTACAGTTGCAGATTATGACGTACATATCTTATGAATTTTAGATTAATATAAAAAAGAAATAAGAAAATTTTAATTTTGTATTATAATTTTGTAAAAATACTTAAAAAACTAACCAAAATTATCAATGATATTTTGGCCAATATTACACGTAAACACAAAAATTTTAATGTGTATTATAAATTTACATATATATATATATATATTATAATCTATTTATCTATTTATTTATATTTATTAGTATGAATTAAAAATAATCAATCGCGCTCATGTACTTTCAAAACGTTGCTGATATAATTATCTTTAAGTGTACAACACTTACTATGATTATCTATGACTCAGTTCGACTTTATAATAACACTTTTATTTGAAATGGTGTGATAAATAAAAACTAAAACCAGAAATTGAGTTTAGAAATATATTATCAGTAGAGAACGGAAGAATAATATTGAATGCGAAAGAACTAAATTAATTTATCGTAATTATTATTATTATACTGTTGAACATTGTGAATAACTAACATAAATATATTAAATAAACATGTGAAATTAAAATTGATTATCTAGCATGTTAGATAGAGTAACCAATAAACAAATTCGTCTTCTCTTTAAATTAGTAAACAAATTCTATATTTAAATTCAGCACAATCAAGATTAACATTAAGTTAATTGATTCTACCAATTTATTAGCATTGATCCAGAGGAGCGCAAATTGTTCCCTTTGCTTCTCTTTCTTTGCAATTTATTATTTTAATAGCGAATCACTAAGCACCGAGGCTCAAATAGACAGATGGACTTGTCGATTAAAAAATCCAAACAAACGACATTGAAATATTTATTTTTTCAATCATTTTACATGAGCCCCCTTATCCACGATTTAATTTCGTAGTTGCGTCTACTAAAAATTCTTTATAGCAATTGCTTAAATATACAGAAGAGTTCACGTGACGAAAGCAACGCTTCAGCAGCTCGGCGATCGCTTCGAAGTTCAACCCAGGAACGGAGATTTCCGCGAAGGTTACTTGGCTGAGCACAAAGTCGAAACATTCCTCATCATTCCACCAAAGGTTAGAGCCAATCGATCGAAAAGCACATAATCAAATAGAACAATGAATTTAATGATATTAACAATGACGACGACGACGATGATTGCACATGTAAAGTCCAATAAAACTGCTTCTTTTATAAATTAGACCTTTATTATTATTATTATTATTATTGTGAGTTGGCGATGAAAAACCCTTCTCGCATGATCTGCAATTAGTATGACAAGCAAATTAAAATAACACTTTGACAATTAAAAATAATAGTCTTCGTGTTGTGGAATAATTGATACATCTAGGCATTTAAGAGCTTCCTAATAACGTATTATTATTTTTACGTTTACAGAGAAACAAAGAGGACGGCCAACAAGACAATGATAAAATAATTCAAAGTCCTGGTCGTATTCCCTCACGGTAATGTCAATTATATTCCTTACATTACAACCTCTCAAATTAATTATAAATGAATAGTTTTGCTCTAAATATAATGTGGAATTGGTTTTTATCAAATTTATTGCGAAGTAATTTAATATTTATTGACATTTAAACTATATGAAAGTAATGTTAGAAGATTATTTGTCATGGTACAGTATCAGAAAAATATTTCAACAATAACATATTTAATTTATTGAGAATACATACTTTCTCAAGTTCATCTAAATTATGCTAAAATAAATGCTAAAATAATCATTATTTCCGTATTAATCTTCGTAAATGCATTAAGTAAAAAATGTACTTCTGTTTTATAAAAACATTGATTTTTTTCAAATTAATAATTTTGATAATTTATTTCTCTGTACATTTGAAGTGAAAATCTTTAGCTAATTATAAATGTAATTCGGAAGCAATTTGGTTGAAAAAAAAAATAAAGTACCGTTTCATTAAAATACAGTTTTTCAGAAAATTTCAAACGCAGTAATTATTTATACATGAGGCGACAATTAAAAAATTTTTGTTTAAAAAGCACTGAAATGATAGGATATGATAAAATTTCATCGATTATTCATTGATTTAAAAAATCGTTAACGCATTAAGTGAGAACAACTTATGATTTTGGAATTCTATTTACTTATCAATTGCTTTACAATTTCTTTTGCAATTAATTGGCAATCAATTAAACAAAATGAATTACTCCTTAGATCGAGACCAAGCAGTAAGATGACGAAATATGTTGAATGTTGGGGTGCCGACAAACCATTTGCAAATATCGCCGAGTCGACTTTAGCAAAAAATATAGGCCTCACTGTAATTATTATTTAAATATTATTATTATTGTTATGTGATATTATTATTTAAATTGCATTGAATCTGAAAAATGTTTTATATTTTTACAGAGCATAGCGATGATCGAGTCCAATTTATTGATTAATAACTCCACTTGTTTCGATGTAAAGTAAGCGTACATCTGCATATTTTTCTCCTTCCGAATGAAATTATAAATTCAGAAATGTAATTAATCGATTTTTGGTATTTTCTCTGAAAAAGTATTTTCACTAACAATAAGACTTCAATTGTGCAATTAACGCAATCAACAAATGTTATTCAATTGGAGAATTATTGCCAACTTTTTGTAGACGGAAAAACATGGGTGGAAATACCGAGTGAATTTATTCTCATAATATGAATATTTTTTTTAAATTTTATAAAATAATATATTTTCAGAATGAAATCTTTAGCTTTTGATTTAGTCTAGAGTCACTTTAAGCTTCAAGCGCTGCGATGTATGTTTTTCAAGAATATATAGTGAAAATTACAATAATATGAAATATATACTCTTTCGCTCGTTTTAAGACAAGTAATTTGAAAAAAATATTATTTCTCGCTATCAAGCATAAAGTAAAATATCTCCAATTCATTTGAATTAAAAAATCCAGCTGCCTGTCATTGTTTTGGTCTAAAAAGACTCTTGTTAAACGAATCATCAAGTGACTTGTCGATTTAAAAATAATCCTCCACCTCGTAACTTATTCACATGCACATTCTCTCCGTTTTTTATGCCCGAAGAATTTTACTAGAAGAATCCTAAATCCGATTATAATGAACACACTCGAGGAATTGAGGCGTAGATGAGTCATTCCGATGAGCGTAACCATTAGAATCCTCTTTCGACAATTTTCTTAAAATAACTTGCGATAATAATTAAAGTTGTCGGATTATTCGATATAAATGAGGCAATAAAAATTTTCAGAAATATACACAAGAATTCCGCGACTTATTTATACGATACGAAATTTAAAGCCTCCCTCTTAAATAAATCGGATATTTAAAAATACCTCGATAAATGCATTATTGGACGTATAAATAGATCAATAGAGGAATAAACGCACAAGCGTACAAACTAGATAAATTTAATAATTAATTAAATATAAATAAATAGCCATACTCATCTTTGCTCTCAATATTCTAGAATGTAAATTCATAATTTTGCTATGCTAAAATCAATGTGGCTAAATCTATAATTTACCAATGACTTATATAATAAATATATTATAATTTATTCCCTTAAATTGGCTAATAATCACATCGATATCTCTGGCAACAATTACGAAAGCTATATTACTCACCTATCCAATAAGAAATGTCTGATAATTTGAATCTTAAGATGTGATCTTACGTCTTAAGATATAGGAATCTACGGCGCTTAATGCATGCGAATCTATAAAATGTCTATTAATTTTATCATGCTAATTATTACTAATATTACAAAGTGTTGATTTTGCTGTCTTCTATGGAGAAATAACAAGTTTCAGACGAGAAATTATAAACCTCATATAAAAATGAGAATATGATTATTAGATAGAACTTTACGTCTTTAAGGCAAATATTCAATATTACCGTACGAGATTTTTTTTTGTCCATTGCGCAACACAATAATCAGCTAAAATTAACGGCTCATTACATTTCTTCTCGTCTAAAAATGCTCGATTAGTTATTAATTAATTAATTAATAATAATGCAATCGATGGTATATTGTAGGCAATGGTGTAGCAGAGGTGAAGTGATGTCAAACTTGACTTATTGGTTCAAGGACGTAAGTCAAGAACATGAGTATCGGGCTCAAAGAGATGAACAATATCCTTGGTATGTTCTCATCTCAACCTGCCTCTATCTGATTATGTTCTTCATACAAACAATCTACTTGCCTGGGTTAGTATACGCAATTCACATTTATTTGATTGGCAAAAAAGGCTTATTCTACTTTTTAATTTCATTTTATATATATAATGCAGATCGAAATCACTGACAAATAAGAGTAACTATTTAAAAGTAGCTTAATAATAATCAATTGAAAAAAAAAAATCTTTTATACATTGAACGGACAAGGTAAAGATTATTTTTAATTCGTAGATTAAAACGATTATAGATAGTGTGAATTTAATTTTAGAATTGTTTGTGAAAAAACTGATGATATTTTTATGGGTATGAAATTATTTTATTGACATAAATTTTGATATAAATTATCAAAATTATCAAAGACTAAAATCAAATATACCTTAGTTTAGAAATATGTGCATATTTTTTTAAAAAATTTTCACATTTAATTAAACGTTAAATTAATAAACATTAATAAACATGCTATAAAATCTTTTTTATTAAAAATTATAGACCGAAAGTTCGATCGGTTAAAATACTTTTGAAAATAATGCACTAATAAATGCATTTATAGTATTGAATATCTATAGTACATTAAACAAACTGCTTTCATACAATAATATTAATTATTATTATTATTCACGAGAACCATTAATTTTTACTTGAAACTTAATTTTTACTTCGTAGCGAGCATTCCTTTGCACACACACACATATTATGTATATATATATTATGTATTATCTTTAACAGAAACGTAACGATTTATGGATGTTTCGGTGCTGGAATAATTGGCCTGTCAATACTCTCAGCAATTTCGTGGTTTTCAAGTAAGACGAAGATGACTTGCGGAAACGAAAACCACAAGATAGAGCGTGTAATTCTAAGTCGAGGAATCAGGATATTTGTATATTTGATTACAACTATTCTAGCAATCTGCTCATGCATTATTAGTCTCACCAACGTTGATTCCAAATGGGAAAATAACATGGCCACGGTAATAAATCGTTTCACTGCAAATTACCAATAAACAACGTGAAAATGCAAATCTATTAATTTTACTTTATCCACACTTACAAGCGTCCCTTCTCTAATAATTAGCAAATCCATTCACTAACTCTAAAACTTCATCTCTCCAGCCTGCACTTTAATATAATAATCATTCTACATTCCAAAAATAACTCAACCTTACAAATAACCAATTCTCATTCTCATCACAAAGATGAGAATCTTAAAGATCGCAAAGAACTGCAACGACAATTATACTAATGCAATTGACTTCCCATGGCCAGATGTACGTTGAATGTGCGGTTATTGCGCTGGTCGTCGGATGGACTCACCTAAGGGTTGGGTTGGTTCTCAAATTCGCTGTCATGATCGTCTCAATTTGTACATTCCTCGGCATATTCTCCAAGTGTCTCGTCATCCAGGATTACTACACTGACCCTAAGAATGAGTAAAAACTATATAATATACACACACATATATATATATATATATATATATATATATATAATGTTAAATGTGCTTGCTTTCAATTGAGGAAGCACATCGATCCATCATTAGCTTAAGATTTATATCTTTCTTATACGTTAAAAACGTATCAGTCTATATTGAACAAGACGATTCGAGTTTTCAATGTCAAATCTTACATTCTAATTTATTGTAGAATTATTGCTGATTCAAATAAAAAATAATTATCTCAATAATTCTAAAAATTGGAAAGCCTAATTGCATGCTTAATTACAATTTGTCACCTCGTCGCTTTCTCCAGGCGGTCTATAGAGAAACTTTAATCGGTTCAGGTCTAAAAAAAATACGCGGATAAAGTTCTCAATGGAGCGTATGAATTCCAGATTTTTCAAAGTGCACTACTTAATTCAAATTGGTTTTCTGTTGGGCTTGGTATGCTTAACGCTACATGTGCTTGACCGAAGAATCGAGTACACGTCACGAACCGATTTTTTATGGAAAAATAAGCTGAAGGTCGAGCAAGACGAAGTAGAGACAATGAGGGGCATTAATAAAATACTCTTGGAAAATATTCTTCCGGCTCACGTGGCTGGACATTTTCTTGCTTCGCGGGAAAATCAGGTAAGAGAAATGTTACCAGCTAATTACTTCTAAATAGTTTAATTACTTGGCTATTGTTTAATATATTGATCACGGCAAATGATATGTTACGCGAGCTAAAATAATTCTAATGTGCAATCGCTTATATGGAAAACTTTAATGAACTCAAACGTATTTCAAATAATAGTTTACTTCGCTTTATCGTGCCCCTTGATAAAGCATGGATTTTCAAATTTACAATTCAGTCGGCTAATATTTTTTTGAAAATCAGCCTTATCTAAGATTAACTGCCTGTCGAAGGATTTTAAAATCAATTGAAAAGTTAGTTTCTTAATAATAAATTCTATGAAACGTATGCGTAATTTTTTTTCTCAATTCGCTTTCAAAAAAATGCCATGTTACAAAAACTCACACTCTTACGCAAATAATCAATGAAGTAATTGAACATTAATATGTCGAAGAAACAGGATCTTTATCACGAAAGTTACAGCAGCATCGCCGTTATGTTCGCTTCAATTCCGAATTATAAAGAATTTTACGATGAGACCGATATTAATAAACAAGGCTTGGAATGTTTGAGACTATTAAACGAGATAATTTGTGACTTTGATAAATTGCTGCTCAAGCCCAAGTACTCAAGTATTGAAAAAATTAAGACAATAGGCAGCACTTACATGCTCGCTTGTGGCCTCAGTCCCGGAAAGGAAGACGGAGATGGATCGGTATTAAAGATGTTTATTTCTTATATTATTATAAATAATGTAACGATGAGCTATTGGGTCACATAAAATATCTAATAATTAAATATAAATGTGGTGTATAATGTAAGCATCGATAATTTCGATAAGAAAATGCTCTTATCAAATCAAGTCGTGAGCTTCAATTATGGGAAATCTTTGGTGAAATGTAATTTTTAATTTCAAATTCATCATATTATTCAAAAGCTGATGGATCTTCCTTTACAAAGTTAATATGTTCGTGAGATCAATGTTTCTAAATTCTAGATATGTTGTTCAATTGACATTTAAAAGAAATTATTAGATATTCTGCAGAACTCAAACTAATATTGCTAACCTTCTTATTTATTTTAATTTAAAAAATTCATAAAATATATTGCAATATTCACTCCTTTACTATAAGCTCTCTCTCTCTCTCTCTCTGTTTCTAATAGTAAAAATAAACTCTTTAAAATTCTAAATTCACTTTTCTTTTATATTTATATTAAGATGTTTGTAAAATTTTTATTTTCGTCTAGTAAAACGTATTGTAAACATCTGTTAAAAATGAAATTCATATTTATTTCCGTTTTTTTTTTTGTTTGTTTAAGATAAAACAAAAATATAACAAATATACTCGATTAGTCAACTAACATTGGAATATAGTATGATTTTGTTTTAGATTGATTTTACGAAACAACAAGAGCACAACGTTATAGTTCTTGTCGAATTCGCTATTTCTCTTATGACCTTATTAGATCAAATTAACAGGGAATCATTTCAAAGATTTAAACTAAGAATAGGTGAGTGCAATAAGATATCAATTATTATTTCCGTAGAAAAACTCCTTTACAAAATTTATAGTCGCTATTGAAACACAATAAATAAACGTTAAAATTCACACTCATTAAAAACATATAAATTGTAATTATATATATATGCTTTACTTTAACCAATTGCTGTGCAATTTTATGCACAAATTGCGTTATTTTGCAATCCAACGTATATATTATCAAATTTTTTTCAACCGCTTATCTTATTATAAGCATGCAAATTTACTTAAACTCTCGTTTGCTTTATAAATACAATAATTCAATCAACCAGAGCAATGTCTAAATCATCATATATTTAGCTCTTTTTTCATTCTTTCTTTTAATTTTCTTGCCACATTAGCATTCTGGCATTTTATTAAACGCATCGCCAATATCAGATTAACAGCGAATTGTCGCTTTGTCTTTGATCCATTCCGTGCAGGGCTGAATCACGGGCCAGTGATAGCCGGAGTCGTGGGTGCTCAAAAGCCTCAATACGATATTTGGGGAAATACGGTGAATGTTGCATCCCGGATGGACAGCTGTGGCGAAATGGGCAAGATTCAAGTGACCGAGGACACGGCCAAAGTATTGATGAACGTAGGTTACGAACTTACGTGTCGAGGGCCAATCTACGTGAAGGGCAAGGGAACCCTGACAACTTACTTCGTGAAGACCCCCTTCGACAACAAAGAAGACAATTACTAGTCGCTAATTGTAATTTATAGTGCATGCATATACTACGTCAAAGCGAATACAATAAGACTTTAAGGCTTCTAGCATTCGATGATATTCAAAATACTATAATTATTAGTTTACTGTTTTATCAAATGTGATTTGTAATGGGGAAGGCAATGTGATCGATTTCATTAGTTGAGCCACAATTATTATAGCGATTGTAAGCTGATAAATAATTTATAGCAGCTTAACGATTAAATTGTGTATTTTAGAATGCCATCAAATTTGTGTTCACCTTTTTAATTAAATGGCTGTCGGTGATTAAGGAGGCGATGTAATTGAAAATTGTATTGATGTCTTAAGTTCGTGTACTCAAAAAGCCAATGACTAAATTGAAATAATTTTGCTGATGGCCATGGAGTGAACCACACTACTGCCTGGGTCAGCTTGATAAGAAAATTTAATTTCTATCTGAAATACTAAAATTGAATTTTATATCCATGGCTAATAATTTTAATAAATCATAACTAATAATGAATTGATTGTAGAAAGAATATAGAAAAATTTATAGATGTATTGGATAAATTAGAAAGCTAATTATGGGCAGCCAAATGTAAAAGTATCTGATAAATTTTGTAAATATAAGAATATTCAAAGTAACAATGAATCTGCAATATCACTCGACATTAACATTGAAAATCATTGAAAATAATATAATTTCCAGATATCGAATCACTCTTACAGTAAAACAGTAAATATATCATCAAATTCTACAATGAATTAGTGCGTCAAATTACATATTCTGAATAATAAGAATATTTTACTGTGAAAAGCATTCGTCAAATAACTTCACATTGAAACTTTGTAATTTCTCGTACGACATATCTTGTAATATATATACATCTATTTTTAAAATACGTTTACTCCGATTTATTTATTATAATATAATTTAATTAAAAAATGACAATTATTTTCTACAGAATAAAACAAACATATTATATCCCAAGCGCTGTTTATTATTCTATGAAAAATTTCGCAATATTATTAAACGGTACATTTATTATAAATATTATAAAAATTCCAGTTAAAGCAACAATAGTAGTAGCAAAAATAATAGAATGTTATGTAAAAATATTAATATTTTGTAGGGATGAGGAATTGTTTTCCTATTCAGAATGTCTTTCATCTCGAGTTGATTTATCGAGCTCATCAACAATAATGTTTAATGCTTCACCTTACAAAAAATTTGCAATATGAAGTTTGGTTTATTATAAAATTTGTGGATAAATGTTAAATGTTTATTGTTTACAAATTTTAGCTTATTGATATACGTTTGACGAAATAAAAAATTCATTTTTCCTTGTTGTTGCAATCTTTTCTTTAAAATTATCCTCATTTAATACTCTAACCACTATTGCCTCGACGTTCAATCCATTTACATGATCAATTGTTATCATAAATCAAGCAAACATGCCAGCATAAATTTCAGTCAGTCAACCGAAATACGAGATAAAGTACACGAAAGTGTATAGAAAAGCTTACGATTTATCTATAAAAAAAATTTTGGAAATCCAAACACACAGTCTACATTGATTTCCATTTTCAGATTACGAAAATTTTAACAATAAACATAAAAGCAGCAAAATTACATTTATTATTAAAAACATCTCACTCCGAATAAACGATATTATAAATACTATACTTTATTATATTTATATTCTGTTTTATATCATAATATAATTAAAAGTGTGCAAACAAATTATAAACTAAGTCATAAATGTGTATAATAAAGTTTTTGCCTTTATTAACATACTGTACAATATTTTGCATAATAATATTTAAAAAAAAAAAATAATAATAATAACAACAACAAATATAGTCATAGATCGTTAAAACATTATTTTATTTTATTTTTCAAATATTTCAAATCTCATCCCTCGCCGCTAAATCAAATTAGATTCCAACTTACAGTTTATATTGTACAGCCAACACTGCAGCATCAATGCAAGTCTCTATGATATAAACAAACAAGCAGAATATGGCAAATCCTTAAATAAATGGAGATGCAATTATAAGAAGGTTTAGTTGTATAACTTTCCCGTTATTTTTAATTGTATTTTGAGTTAAATTCCAACTCATATGTACGTATGTCAAAAGAGTAAAGAAATTTCAAATTTTTATTTAACTCGAAATTCATATATTGAATAAATATTTTTTACCATATCACTGTATATTGTTAAAATTATCTAAAGAGGCAATTACTTGAATTAAGTTTTTACATCAGTGAAATGAAAGATGAAAGAAAAATATTAAGAATTGAGGTTATATCACTTCACATTCAACACAATTAAGGATATGTGATTCTAATTTTTCAACTAAAATTAAGAATAGAAAATAACACAGTGGCAAATAAGCGTGTGTACAATTTGTTTTCTAAAAGAATATACATTTTAGGACAGATATGAATGCGTTGACATGCTTATTTTATAATTTGATTAACTGTATCTGATTATTGCAGATAAACATGACTTTTTTAACTTAAGTATTTTAATATGCATTTACAATCAAATGAAATAATCACTTTGATTCATTATATTATTCAATTATATTTAAATATGTAAAAGCATATTTATATGTAATTAATATAAAAAATTATTTCTTAAATAGTCCTTACAATAAATTAAATGTGTTCAGAAATTGTTAATTTACAATAAATATTGATAACTTGTGTAAAAAAAGCAAATAGTCTTAGTAATTTTATATAAAAAAATTTTTAATTAAGCTTTTAAATTTTATTAGCAAAATATTAGTCTAATGAGAAAATTTAAAGATATTGATGATAATCATGGTTCCAGTGAATTTATTCCAATAGTTTTATAAAAAAAAAAAGTACATTACCAAATCCACCTAAAGTAATGGAAATATATGTAAACTATATTAAAAAATCAATCCATTGATATTGTAATTAATTTTCAAATGTTAGTTCGCAAAGAACTAAAGATAAAAGCAATATTTTACATTATATGAAATTTAACTTAATAAAGCCTCGAGTAAATGAAGAAATTAATGGAACCAAATACAATTACCATAGATATTACTTGATTGTTTGAATTCTGAACTTTAAATACATTAATTTCAGAAACAATAATGAATCAGATAAATTTAATGAAAAATTTGATTGGTTTTGAGTGTTAATAAAACTGTACTTTTTAATTTTATGTTTAGATAAGGAAATACTGGAATTTAATGTAAATATGGAAGTACCGAAAGATTTTCCATTTCCATTTAATCCATATCCAATTCAAGCGGATTTTATGAAACAACTGTATCTATGCTTAGAAAATGGACTTTTAGGTATTTTCGAGAGTCCGACAGGAACTGGTAAAACATTATCCATTATTTGTGGCTCGTTAAAGTGGTTACTTGATCACGAAGAAAAAGAAAAAAATTGTTTAATTGAAAGAGAAGCAGAACTTAATAATAAAATCAAACAAGTTGAAGAAGATAATGGAAGTGATTGGTTCTCAATTCAAACAGAAAAAATAGAGCTGAATTTAGAGAAACAATGTGTACAAAAGCAATTAAATGTTATACAGAAATGTAATGAAAAAAATCTAAAATACAAAGAGTATATAAAAGAATATGAGAAGAATGAAAATGAAAAATCTGCCAATACAAAATGGAAACATTTGAATAAGAATGAAAAAAAAGAATGTCAAAGTAAAGAAGACGATGATAAGCCCATAGATGAAAATCTTATTTTGAAGGATATAGATCATTGCTCGGACATTTCTGAGGAAGAGGAGAATGAAGTTGAAATTTCTCAGCAATGCAAAATATTTTTTTGCTCTAGAACACATTCGCAACTCAGTCAATTTATCGGAGAACTCAAGAAAAGTCCATATTCTGATAAAGTATCTTTAGTATCTCTTGCATCGAGGTAAGTTCATTTAGCATCAATCATTACAAAGATGATTTAGCGTAAGTTTCTAAATTTTCAGAAATAATTATTGTATCAATCCAAAGATAAAATCGCTGAAAAATATTAATATGATGAATGAGCAGTGTCAACTACTGCAAAAGAAAAAATCTACATCCAAAAAAGAAAAACATCTTAAGCGACAAAAAATATCAACTTCGTGTCCATTTCTGCCTGGTAACCAACCACTTCTTATGGCAGAAATTTTAACCAGCATTTGTGACATTGAAGAAACGGTGAGGAAGAGCGAAGAATTAAAAACTTGTCCTTATTATGCTACGAGGAAGTCCGTTGAGGACGGACAAGTGATTCTAGTTCCTTATAATTCTATTTTACATAAAAGCACTAGAATTAATTCAGGAATCAATCTGAAAGATAATATTCTAATTATCGATGAGGCTCATAATTTATTAGATGCTATCGAGAGAATGTACAGTGTTTCTGTTACTGGAAAAAGTCTTTTACATTGCTTTAATCAATTGTCACAGTATAAAAATAGGTGATTTATAAATAGAAAAATAATTTTATCTTTTAGATTATTTTGTGTTACTATTGAGCTCTTTCTCTCTTTTTTAACAAAAATTTCTATTATTCATATTTACATGATGTTTTTATGTGCAATTTAATTGTTATAAAATAGCAATATGTACTATTGAGATAATGAAAATTCTCGATTTTCTAACAAATTTATATTTTGGTTTGTAGATTTGAAAATGTGTTAACAGCTAAAAATGTATTATCTTTGAGTCAATTGAGCTTCTTCTTGAAAAAATTAATCAAAGTACTCGGTGGTAGTACAAAGTCACATCCAGACGATAAAATTGTAAACGCAACTAATAAATTGTACACAATAGAAGATTTCGAGACCGCAGCAGAAATCGATACTATAAATGTATTTGACTTGATCAATTTTATACAAAAATCAAATTTAATTCATAAATTGCACGGATATGTCGAGAAATACCAGAATGTGCCAATGGTAAATGAGACTGCCGAGAAGCAAAAAGGTGTTACTGCCTTCCTCGATTCCTTAAAAAAACCAGATAATTCTAAGGTAGAAGAACACCACAATGAAATTCTTAGCAAATCAGAAACGGAGCGCATTAGCAATCCATTGACAATAATTACGAGTTTTTTGGAGTCTCTCAAGACAAATTGTGTAGATGGCAGAATCTTTGTCGGATCTGAATCAACAGTTGGTGAAAGCTGCTTGAAATTCCTTTTACTAAATCCAGCGGCACATTTCTCAGACATTGGTAAATACAAAGTTGCGTTGGGAACAATTTGGGCCTAACGGGCCTTTGTAATCTAATCTCCTATTAACTAAAAAATGTGCCTATTGCCCAAACTGTTGAATAAATTTTTCAGTTCAGGAGGCAAGAGCCGTAATCTTAGCCGGAGGAACAATGGAACCAATGTCTGAATTTAAAGAGCAGCTGTTTATTAGCGCTGGAGCTGTACCAGAAAGAATAGTCACTTTCTCGTGTGATCACGTAATTCCAAAAGAAAATATTCTGACGTGCATTTTAAAATCAGGTCCTACTGGAAAAGAATTTGAATTCAATTATCAGCACAGAGAAGATACTGAAATGGTACATATCTTAGAGAAAATTGTTTTAATTTACATTCAAATGTTTTATTAACTTTATTTTATCTCATTTTTTTATTTTTTTTATTTTTCTACATATACATATATACATAGTTAAATGAGTTAGGAAGAACTTTAGTTAATTTATGTAATATCATACCAGCAGGTATTGTAGTATTTCTTCCGTCATACAAGTATGAAGATTTATTATTCAAGCATTTGGAATCGAGCGGAGTCCTAACAATAATTAGTAGAAAAAAGTCCATTTTTCGTGAACCAAAATTATCAAGCCAGGTATATATTTATTTCAAAATGTTTACGGTAAATGTTCTGTTAAATTGTTAATGTTGATAATTTTGCTTAATAGGTTAGTGAAGTCTTGGAAAAGTATTCTTGCAGTGTTAAAAATCCGGTAAAATTAAAAAATGGAGCAATACTTTTCAGCGTAGTTGGTAAATAATTAGTCTTTCTTTAATATATATGTATATATATATACAGTTTCTTTTAGTTAATCGACGTATTACAAAAGTCTTTTGATATTTCTCAATATTTTTAAATAACAACGTTCGACAAATTAAAATGCTTATTGCGACTATTGAAGAAAAGCATAAATGTTCATGATTCTCGTGAGTTTTATTTCAATGATTATTTCTTTAGGTGGAAAATTAAGCGAAGGACTAAATTTCTCAGATGATTTAGGAAGATGTATTGTGGTAGTTGGCATGCCATATCCAAATATCAAGTCACTTGAATTACAGGAAAAAATAAAGTATTTAAACGAAAATATTGTAAGTATAAAGTACTTGTATCAAAATTTTTTAATGCAATTTCAAGTCCATTATGATATGAAATAAAATTACAACCATTCGCATCGCACGCACTTTACAAGAGACATTTGAAACCTAACAATTAAATTCATCCATAATATTAATGACGAAATGTTGAAGAATAGCGCACATTTCCTTATTCAAAACGTAAAACGTCCATTGATCCTTGACAGAACCCAAAAGCCGGCAACGTTTTCTACGAAAACTCTTGCATGAAAGCAGTGAACCAGTGCATCGGACGAGCCGTGCGTCATGTCGCTGATTACTCAACGGTTGTACTGATAGACAAACGCTACAGTCATAAAGTACAAGCCTTGCCAAATTGGATACAAAGGACAGTCGCAGTGCACACAAAATTTAATACCGCAATCCAGGCACTGGCAAGATTTTTCGTCGCAAAGAACAAATTAAAGACTTAAATGATGTTTTTAGCGCATGAAAGTGTATTTTGACATCTAATATGAAATGTAATTGGAAACGATCGATTGTAAATATTTTTATGGCAAAAATAATATCGATTTTTCTAATATCTGCGAGACTATGGACTTTTGTTAAAATCGAGAAAAATGAATTTAATGTAACTTGCTCGATTATTCGTAATGGCGACTCTTGCAATACACTTTTTACATTAAAATCCATTGTTTTTACATATTCCAATCATAAATATTCTTTTGGTTTCCTATCACAATAGGGGATAATATTTCGAATTTAGCATAGGTGCTTTGATCATTTGAAATTTGTTGAAATTTGTATAAGATTTCACTCGAATAATAAATAAAACTATTATTACATGCACTAAACTATATATAGAAAATAAAAGCGATCGATAGGCCAAATTTATTGATAATATTTGTTTTTTCAATTTTAACGACTCGGTTTAAAGACTGGAAACAGTAGTTACAAAATAGTTGTAATTGCAGACATCATATGTGGTGAAATATTTTGAATTAGTTATTGAATAATGGAATTTACTATATTCAAAAGCAATAAATAATTGATACTCTTCGTTGTTTTTTATTTTTTAAATAAAATTTCAACAACGATATTAAAATGAAAAATTGTCATTAGCAGTTTGTATGTTAATAGTTTCGTTATTTTTCTTTAAATTTAATTTTTTTATTAATACATTTTAATTATTGAAAACATATTTTCAATTTATTAAATAAGTATTTAATAATGACATCACATATTAATAATTTCAATAAATAAAATTGAAATGACATTATTCCCATCTACGTTTAGAATACTTTCTATTAATTTTCTTCTATTCATACTTAAGTTACCATTAAATTTCTTTTATCTATCAGTTACAAAAAAAAAAAAAATCTTACTAAAATAAAAAATTTATCCTTAAACCATCTCTTCTATCTGTCAATTTAGTTCAACGTTATTCAAAAGTTAAATAAAAGAAAAACTCATGATTTTACAGATAATGTATATAAACATATTGTACTCAAATTTTTAGCTGCCAATAAATAATGCACAGTATAGTTATTAATTATAATTCAAATTCCTCAATCAATCAATTTAAATGTGATATCAAATGAAGTTAGTTGAAAGGTATAAAGTAAACGAATATTGTTTATTTTTGGTTAAGAAAAAATCTTTGATTCATGAGATGTGTAATTTTGCGTAACAAATATGTAAATGTGTAACGATACGTATATCTTGCAGCTCTATTATCGTTAAGATTAATAAACACTGCCACAAGTATTACCTTCGTGGTTTTGATTTTTTCAATAAAAAATTCACAAGGAAAATAAGAATTTTAAGAATTAGTCAAATTTACTTGCAACTTAAAAGATTTCTTAAGACGTGTACAATTTTAGTTTAATTTAATTCTCAGAAATAAAAATTTATTTAAAAATATACGTGATCGTTTTTTATTTGTTCAAATTTAATTGTTAAATTTTAATTTCAATTGTGTTCAAATTAAGGTTTCGTAAAAATGTAAATTAAATGACATATTACTTTCCTTAAATTTACTTTAACAAATGAAATATTTAAAAAATATTTTATACGATTAATTAAAAAATTGATCAACGGAAATACATTTTTCATAAAAAGATTAAATTAATTGATCGAAACCAACTGTTTTACGATATTTTCTCAAGTATACATAAGACGCTCTTATAAGGTGAAGAAACATATTTTCATAAAATGGATGAATATATAAAATATAAGCAGCACATAAAAAGCAAAAAGTTAATTCAAACAATTCAATAATATTTGAAGGATATTCAATTCATATAATTAAATAGTTATAGTTAAATAATAAAAGAGAACGTGTGAAGTAATGTCGCATGAAATTGTGATCACTATATAGTAAATACAATCTCCCTTGATTATTACTAACAAACAATGTCTATTTATTAAGAAAAATTTAACTTTTGCTACGTTTAATCTTATCCGCTACGTAATATAAAATATTTGAAAACAATAAGATATCAAAATATCCATCAAATTCAAATTTATTAGTAAAATATAAAACTACAAATCTACCGCAGCTTATACATTTAATATTATAATAATCAAGTGATTAAAATCATTAATTTTATTAATCTGCTATAATCTTATTTTACGCTTATTTTACATATTATGTCATTGCAGATTATGGAATATGCTTATTAGTTATCAGTTATTAGTTATATACCATTGTTAATGCTAAATATAATAATAAATGTTCTTGTTACACTACTACAGAATATCGAATTTGGAATATCTTTATATTTAATTATTGTAATAAATACTTGGGTTCTTTATCTTTTCCAAAGTTTACATATTCTCCTTTAAACTACATAAGATTATAAAATAATAAATATCAAATTTTTCATAAAAAAAATATATTCTTTGCAGTCGTATCAAGCATAATGATAATTTACTATAGTTTCTGTCGGACTCGGCAGTTATATTCGGCGCGTTTGCTAGTAAAATGTCATTTCATGTGTATCTTCATAAGCAAAAAAGTAGGTGTTGAATAAATTTCATTGGATTTTGTTAAATAAAATTGTCAGGATACATTAAAAATGTTTTATAAACTCTTGGTGATTCTTATAACTGTTCAATCCGTCCTTCTTTGGTACGTGAATTTGTTTTACTCTAATATCTTTTTTTAAATACTATTTAATTCAAAACATTTTTTTTAATAGCTCAATAATACACTATGTACTAACAAAATAATATATGCGAAAATTAAATAAATAATTAAATTCATAAAAACAAGTCGGCAATTAGGCCAAACGCATAATAAGATAAATAATAAAAATTAACTTGATTGATAATTCTTAAATTATATAAAAGGAAATTAATTACTCTGTTTTAACATGAAAAACATTTTATTTTTTTCTCCAATGATTTATGTTAAAAAAGAATTTATACAATTGATTTTAGCATACTTCAATCGACAATTTTAATGTAAATCCATTTTTTTCTTTAAATAAATAAATAAGACAGTGATGAAGCAATTAAAGTGATTAGATTTTTAAATATCACGGGGATTTAAAGTTCTACAAACAAAAAGTAATTAAATAAAATTTTTTCTTTTATTAATTATGCATGAAGTATGAAAAAAACATAAAACCTCATCAATGGACATTTAGTCGTTTATATTATCTACATATTATCGACAAAACTGTCTAATTATACATTATAAAAGTTATTATAAAAACTATTAAATTTATTTATAAATTTTAAGATAAAAAAATCTTACGTTAATATATTGAAATATCTTATCTGATTATCTTTTTAAAAAATTTTGTTACTATGTTATTTATATTTCACATAAATAATAATTGTAAATAATTGTTTAAAGTTTATAATTTATATCAATTTTTATTTATATTAATATTTAATTGTAAATTATAATTTATAATAAATAATAAATTATAAATAAATTATAAATAAATCACGAATTATATGCAATTCAGCTATATTTAATAAAAAATTTAATTCAATTTGCAAGTTGAAGATTTGTTTATCTATAATTCAGCAAATAATAATATGATTAAATATATTTATAAATAATAATAGCAAATTTTTAAATAAAAAATATTAATCATTCATTAGAACAGACTATTGAGTGCGTCAAATTTTAAACAATTTCCAATTGTTTATTTTATAATTCTTCTGCTATAATGGAATCAGAATTTGTAAAAATAACAAATCTAATTATTACAAAATATTTTTCATCTTGCTGTTGTAATATTGATTAATTTTCTTATACGTCCGAATAAAAAAGATTAAATAATACATAAATAACATTTTAAACAACTTTTTACTTTGACATAGATATGTTACACTTATAATCTTATCAAGTTTCCGAGTAATTAGAATCTGCATTCCAAGATATGGAGTTGAATATATGGATATCATGCTGAAAAATAGCATAAAGCTTCCTCTTCCCATTCCCTATGAAAGTCATCAGCCAATGAAATTTTCTGTTATTGTTCAATGAATATTTCGATTTTATGCAATCAATTGTGCCGATTATAAATAGCGGAAAAATATATTTCCCATACGAATGAATTATATAAGTACAATTCAAATGAATGCTACTTGAATAATAATAATAATAATAACATACTTGACAGCCATTATTTCTAAACTAAATAGTTTCATAACTCTAGATAATTTCACCTTGACGCGTCTCAAAAAAGCAATGTTTATTTAATTTTATTTCTGTACCTTTCTCTTTACATCAAGAGCCACATAATTATTTTATAATATAACTTTAAATTTGCATAATGAAAATTGTTTTGGATAAAAATATCGACATTGTATCGATTGATTATTATTTAGCTCCTTCGTGATAACACGCGGCTTAAATAAATAAACGAATTCAATAATATTATTCTACGATAAATACAAGATAATAAATTAAATATCTGTATAATAAAGTTAAATTTAGCATTTTATTATTATATACCTAATATCCGCTTTTTTATTTGTGGCAACATGACCCATTAATCGTATTTATGTTTTTATTAACAAGTCGCTTCAATCGAAAGATGAAATAATTATTGTGCATTAATTAAGATCAAGTAAACATTAATTGTTTTGATTAAAAGCAACCTTTATCTGATAAAATGCATTCACTATTTTATTTAGCTTTATAATCACAAGCCAACTCAAACAATATTCTAATGTTTGTTGATAAAATAGATAAGATTTACAATTACAGTTATTTATTTTTATATCTAAAATGAAATGGGTTAAATTATATTATATTCTGTTCAAGGATATAATTTATTAAGGTAGTAGTAATCAAGTGCATCAAGTAAGTATATCAAGATATATCAATTATTCCAGGAACATATAGATAAACCCAATTTAACAAATTGCCCCATTAAACAATAAACAATAAATAATCCGTGTAGGTGTAATACAAATAATCTACATAGGTTTTGATACAATTCACTCTTTAGTCTTACAACGAAATTCCTAATACGTAAAATATATCATGGATTTATACGACCTTTGTAGCCCATTTTCATACATAAATGAATAAATGTATCAAATATATATACAGTATAATATCCAAAAAAATATTCAAATTTTACTACCAAATATTTCTTTAAAACTAGAATTCATAATGCAATACAGACTGGGTACAACCTCACTTACAACCAATATCACGATACAATTTATTCTTCATTATCACATTTATCAATTGCTTTTTAAATCTCAATAGATAACTTGTGATATTAAAAACATTATTATTTACCAGATTAAACAATACACGTGATTTAGTTTTAAAAAAGTATCTTATATCGTATTTATATCGTATTTATCTATTACTAAAGCACCATAAGTGATGTTTTTAAATGTATTTTTTATTGTAAACAAACTCCTCTGTTATTCAAGAATAGGATTATTTTAGAATATAATTGTTCTAGAATAGAAAGAGTTATTCAACCGAATTAATTTAAAATTATTTTTTCATTTCCGATTATTAATTTAATTAATAAAAAAATTAATTTTGAAACTATCATGTTTATACATACGTATACTTATTACTAATCGTTATAATTTAATGTACATTTACTTGTTATATAACTTTAAAAATTTTCTTGAAAGTTTTAGCATACTTTATTTTTATTTTAGTAAAAAATCATGTCCGAGTAATAAACATTTGATGAAACTTATAATAGATACAGACGCAGGTGGTGATGATTCTGTTGCTATATTATTACTATTAGCCAATAAAAATGTAAATATTGTGGCTATAACTTGCGTTTTTGGCAATACGAAAGAAATAAATGTAGAAAATAATGTCCTAAAACTTCTAACCATTGCTAATCGCACTGACGTAAGTTCAATTATTACTTTTTTACCTAAGAAATTCATTGATAAAATAATTTTACTTTACTCGTGAAAACAATATCGATTATTATATATTTTTTATTATATATTATATTATATATAATATATTATATATACAGGCGCGCGCGTGTGTATTTAATCGTTTAACAATATATATATATATCTTTTATTTTTAAAAATTATAGAATTTTATTTGTGAAATCACTCGAATTTAAAAATATTTAAAAATAAAGTAATATTTTTTATTTATAATTTATAAGTCATACGAGTCCGTATTGCCATAAAGATTACATGACACATGTAACGTAATTAACAGTTAATATATACATATGTGTATATATGTATTTTCAAACTGTTTTTTTATTAATCATTTACTTGTATTTTCTTTGTCAGACAATTTTGAATAACAATCATTCGTATGAATTTTAATGAAATAATATTTTATATTATGCTTTGTACTAAAATGTACATAATAAACCTACGTATTATAAATTAATCTAGAACACAAAATAAAAAATGATTCTTTATTGATAAAAAAAAAAGTTACTTTATAATGTGACAATAATGTTTATTTAATAAATTAATTTAATTTTAGATTCCTGTTTATGGGGGATCGAGTAAGCCTTTGCTTAATAATTATACATCAGACAACGTTTTTGGACACGATGGTTTTGGCGATTTTCAGTTCGACAAAAATATAACCGCCACCATCGATAGATCTAAACACGCCTCCAATGTAATGATCGATTTGTCGAAAGCACACTCAGGTAAACATATGAATTTGTCTCGTAAACTCGTGTGATATTATGTTGAAACTAAGTCACAACCATAAACACTTGCCGACTTAAATTGCAACGACGCCGCTTTAAAAAGCACATGCTAAATGTTATTTATTAAGGAATGAAATAATAATGTGGGATTGGGTATGTGCACGGGAGGTGTGGACATGGATGAGAAGGAGATTATGCGACTAAACTACTAGATAGTAAAGGTCTCTCCCACGAATTAAAGATGTCTTTCGCAATTATGTAAAATTAAAAATAAACAATTAAGCTAAGTAAGTATCAGTTTTATTTATTACAATACTAATAGTGTAAAAGGGAGTTCTTTTGCAATTTTTAGAGTAAATCTGTTGCTGGCTTACGAGCAAACCGAGTGAATACGATATTCAATAAGTTAATATATTACATCTCTGTACTCTCACTGTTTTCCAAGGCCCAATACGCCTTATTTGTGCTTCAAATATCACAATTGAAAAGCTCACGTTTATTAATATGCGTTTCGGTTCGGTTGAATTTTAAACATAATAAGTAAAGTAGTTTATGAATGTTTTATACTGTCAAGTAATTGAAAGGTTTTTCGATATGCTGTAATATCATGGTATGACATTGTAAAATTACAATCAAATCTTTGATCATTCATGATCGTTCATATGATTTCTCATTGTATAATGGATGTAATATTCTTTCTATACAAATTTGTAATCGTTTGACTGACAAATTTGCCCATAGTTTGATCATTACATCCTTAAATTAATCTACGAATAATTTATTTTGCAGGCGATATAAATATCTTAACACTCGGGGCCTTGACGAATGTAGCATTGGCGGCCTCTTTAGACTCAAATTTCACTCAACGAGTCAACAAATTCTACGTGATGGGCTCGACGATTAACGAATCAGAGCAAAGTACAGGAAATACAAGCGTTGAATTTAATTTTGGATTAGATCCCGATAGTAATGCAATCTTTTTCAACTCGACAATAAAGCAAAAAGTCCTTATACTACCTTGGGACGTTGTGTTAAAGCAACCAATTGAGAAGGTATTGATTATTCTGACATTTATTCATTTGTAAATAGCACTATAGTGATTTATCAGTTCACTTTTCATTTTCAAGAAATGGCGAATAGATGTTTTGGGAAAATTAAATACCGAGGTCATTGAGTATTTAAATAAAATCGAATCTGTCTATCTAAGTAAAATACCAATGTGGTACCCCGCCGATGGGATTGCAGCAGCGATATTACTTTGGCCAGATCTAGTGACCAGGTATTTGGAGGCGAAGATGTCAGCGATCAATTGTGGACCCTTGAAAGGTTCGGTGGTCGTTGAATCAGTCAACGTGAAAAGTGAAATGCAAAATGTCGAAATCGTACGAAATTACGATACCGTAGCCTTCAAACAATTACTTTTACAATGTTTCTGTTAATTATTAACTATATTGCAATGTGCACCCGCCATTATGCCTATTAGTTATACTATTACTCTATAAATAGATTGAAATATATTTAAATTAACGTAGATTTATAATGCTATTTAAGGACTCTTACTTGTCGTAAATTGTGTATAAATAATGTACGTATTTAATTCGACCAGCTTATCAATAATGACAAGTCTGAATTGTTGTAATATGTTTCTAACATGTTTTGTAAAGAATTTTCTTTTTTAAAAGAATGCATCGTTCGAAACATACGCGAATAGATTTTCTAACTTTTCATAATTTATTGCCAGCGCAATATGGCCAATTGAATTGAAAATTTTATTTGAATAAATCGTTTAAAAATTTATTATTATTAAATAAGACAAATTTTTAATGAGAAACTAGTAATTATATCACACTTTTATTAAAATTTATTGTACAATTTTTTCCACAATCAATTAAAAAGATGTAAAATTAAAAGCACTAAAATTTTACACACTTTTTTATGGAAAATGAGGAAAAATTAGAAATATGTAAATTAATATTTATTGTAGATGTTTCTAAGTATTCGGAACACGTTTTGACGATATTTTTCATCAGTTTATATACTCCATGTCCGATTGTTGATAGAAATTAATTATTCTGCAAATGAGTTCAGAAACTCGTAACATTTTCATCTAAATTTGTATATACAAAAATTTTATTGTACATTGTTTCCATTATATATTATTAGATGTACTAAAGCTTTCAATGATTTTTAAAAATGATGCGTACTATTAGCTTATTTGAAGTCATTATATTGATTTCAGTAAAAATAAGAATTTAACAAACAATATTGTATATTTTATGAATAAATAAATGCATAGAATATAATATAAATATAAATAAATGCACAACTTTTATTGATTTTTCTTTTAAAAGATAAAAAAAGTCTCTTTAATTTACATCAAATAGAAAATTAATCTCGTATACAATTATTCGTATAAGAAAAACGCATTATTATTGAAAGAAATTCAATGGATTCACTCCAATTGCATTTTCTTCATAATTCTTTAAAAAGTACTTGTTTTCATGGCATTAAAAAATTTATTGACAATTTTAATTGTTATTTAACTTTCAGTTTATTTTTCCTGCTGCACTCACTCGTAAAAGACTTTAAATAAAAATATTTTCTGCTGTTTTGGCATTAATGATCAAACTTGATACGCCAAGAACTCGTAAGATTAAATACTTAAAAGTCAGCAAATGCTTTATCAATATACTTGCACAAAGAACTAACTTGATATTTCTAAGATATATTGCATGTACCTTTATTAATTTTTATTTTTCAATAAATCTCTTAATTAATGATAAAGTGTGCATTGAATTATATTTTTAGGACTAACGTGGCGAACTAAAGGAATATCCATGTTTCTCAATTTTTAATTTACGTTCGCATCGCAAATTTCAAAAACTAAATAAAAGTATTTAGGAAATCAATCGCTTTCTTCTATCTAAAATAAATGACTCCCATTATATTTATTGCTTATAAAGCAGTTTTGCAATTATTGACACTAAAATTCGAAATATCATATAATCTCTTTCAATTGCACGAGCTAATTTCTAAGCTAATTTCAGGATAATTTTACAAGTATACAATTTCTGGCTTTTTGTATCGCTCTAACGATATTTTAAAAAAATTAATCCTAGTTTTTAACAATAAAGAAATTAAGAACAAGAATTACATTTAGCTGACTTTAAATTGTAAAAATATATATATACGTAAAATCCACTGAATTTAATTATACAGTAAAATTAAATACTCGAAAACTTAAGCAAGAAATTGTACTTTAAGATTTACAATGAAAGAAAAATCAAAGAATTTGATAATCAATTAAAAATTACGATTTAAATTTCATCCTATTTTATTTTTATGCAAAGCTTCAACTATTTACCCTTTATAACACAATATTATACTTCTATAAAATGTCACGTCACATAATTCAATTTATCCTCTCTATATATATTTGCCCTAAAGTAATACAATCACTTATAAATATTTCTTTATATACTTTACACGAGCTTTGCTAATGTGCGCGTGTACGTGTGCGAGCCTGTAATAATTATTCCCCATCCTTGCACACGAGAATGTGCATTTAAAGGAAAAGTAGTTGTTCGATGAAACAAATTACCTTGTAAATAAATCAACAAAACATCTTGATTTCAAATATTTATATCTCTATTCAATTAACGTACCTCTTCGGAATGCGAGAGATCTCAAATTCCATAATCTAGCTGCACTTTTATTGCACAAGTATTCCCAGTGCAGTAGCATTGAGATCTCGACTATCTATTACAATTAATAGAACAGAGAACTTTGGAATAAGCATGGGAATCTCTGCTCTCAATGGTTAAGAAACAAAAGAGAAATTTATTTACCGAGTAGACGGCACAATGTGTGACGTGCACGATGAATTAAAATCCAGACTTTGGGTTTGTGCCGCAATTAATTTACATTGTGATCATGCGTTAATTACTCAATTATTTCATTAAACGATTAATGTAGGCGCTACAAAGCTGGCATTTGATTGAAGACTCCACGACGACATTTAAACACATGTAAAGAAGCGGGAATAAATTAGCGCCATCTTAAGGCAACATCACTGTCAATTTTTCAATCTATGCAATCGCACACGAGCATACTCACGCACTCATGGGCGCGTACTCACGCAAAACAAGTAATGCATACATACATGCATATACATATATGTGTGTGTGGGTGTGGGTGTTGGTGTGGGTGTATGTAGGTAAGGATAGATAGATAGATAGACAGATAGATAGACAGACAGATAGATAGATAGATAAGTTGTGTAGATGTGTGTGTGTGTGTGGATGGATGCAGGCGCTGTGTGCACGGGTACGGGGGCATGTATAAATATGTATGTATATGCGGGCATATCGTAGGCGTGTATAACGAATGAGTATGCATTCCAGACTATAGGATAATCTTGGGTATTATCTTAGGGAGCGCGTATATAATCAGATATGCTCGGCGAATTAGCGAATGCATGCCTTTTGATCGAGCAAGCAGTGTAGGCACACACGGAACGAGCAAAGAAAATCAGAGCAAAGTCGGTAAATGTACGGAGGTAGTTGATAAACCGTTGCTCGGCCGTCACTGTAGAATCTACCGCAGACACATGTTATATCTATAAGTCATATATAGGTAGTGGGTACTTTCATAGTTGAAAGAATAGGGGGCAAGAGGCGGCAGAGAGGAGGTAAAGAGGAGGTAAAGAGGAGGTAAAGAGTGGCGAGGAGAAGAGAATATAGTGCGAAGAAGGCAGGAGCGGAGCCATAGTTGGGAAGAGGAGTCGTCGTCCCTCGAAGTGATAAAAGGGTACATCATCCGCGCAGAGAATTCGCGCCCTCGAGGACAAAGGCAGAGCAATACGTATACTTTTAAAGATCCAAATCTATCGACAAGAGTCAAGAAAGCTGCGTGCCGACACTGCACTTGCCTGCGCGCGCGCGCGCCCCCGTGTGTGTGTTGTGTGTGTTGCGACCGTAGGCGCGCGAGTGTGTGTGTTGTGTGCGACCGTTGTCCTATCTCGTATATGCCAATTATATTGCATCGCTCTTTCTCCCTTACCTTCACGCGGGCATATATATTGCGAGGCGCGCGAAAAGTGCGTGTATGCGTGCACGAATGTGTTGACATTACGTAGCGGAGAGATAAAAAAGGGAATACGTCCCGCGCGGCGCGTGGGCGCATCTAACGAGAGAAAGAAAAGGATATCGGGAAACGGGAAGAAAAAGCGGATCCGAATAAGGACTTGATTGGTTTGTATCTTTGTCGTGCTCGTAAGTGGCGTGTGGCGCGCGCGCGCGCGCGTGTGTGTCCGTGTACGCACGTATGTGGGTTTTTAGAGAGGTTATGTCAGCTGGAACACCTGGATGATCAACTCGTCGCCGACAAGATTGTTGCCTCACCGAATTTCTTGTAACTGCGGATTTCGTACTTTTACCTGTTCTTCCATACGCCGGCTGTTGCTTCTCACCGACCAGCACGTACCCACACGGCCACACACTTGCGTTGGTGTACGCGAGCCTGTGTATGTGTATGCATCAGTACTTTTCTCTCACCGCCGCATACACTAAATCATTACGGATTTTTGGACGAAAAATCGATCACCCACTGAGGACTTTGTATGCTTTTCCATGCTACGGAATGCAGCGGATGAAGGGGCAATCAAACAGTCAAGGTGAGCAACAAGAATATTGTATTATTTTTTTTTTTTTTTTTTTTTTTTTTTTTGGAATGACACTGGCAGCTTGATCTTATGCAAGGGAAATGCAATGTATTGATCTTGATCCAAGATTATTGGATTGATTGGATTCTCAACACATTCGTTAAATTGAAAATAATTCTAATTGAATGCCACTGATAGCAAGAATATTGATATTAAAATGTATTAATTTGTATAAAAATTCAAGGACAGGTTTTTCTGTTTCCTTCAACTCGATTTAATAAATTTGACTTTGACTATTTCCAACTCAAGGATTATAATCAAACAAATCTTACGTACGCTCCAACAAACTACCTCCTTATACTTATTAATACGTGGACAGATATATAAAGATTCGATTAGCTACTGATAAATAATGCTTTTCTTATTTATAAGAAATAATGTAAAATTTTACATGGTAATAAAAATCAATCAGTGCTCAAATTATTGATTTAGCACACATTAAAAATAGTCATATAAAATATGAAATTAATGTCCAAACATTAAAAGAAATGTAATAACATTATTAAATTCAATAAGCAAAAAGTACGAGTGTAATAATAAATAGTTTATGCTTTAAGAAAAATACCACATAAAGAATGATATTGTATATATTTTACTTTTTGTTAATTATTTGTTGATCGTATTATTAAGTTTTACAATATTTCTGTATAAAATTATTGCAAATTTAACGTTGATTTAATCTGCATTTTCGTGTATCGTAAGAATTCATATTTATTAACGAATGCCAAATTCAATTATTAAACAATTTATCCTTAAATAAACTTTAAAACATAGAGAGCAAAATAGCTAACAGATTAAACAATTAGTTGATATCCAAGATTTATAAATACTTATTTTACATTAATTTGTTGTACAAAAATTAATAAATTAAGTATAAAAAATATTGCTTGGATAAACAACTAATATCTGACTATTATATAATTAAAATAATTAATTTTTTTTTTTAATATTTTCAATGAATAAGAAAAATGTTTATGTATATATTATTTGCTTGTTTTACCTATAATTTAAAATGAAAATTCAAATAAAATAATTATTGTATTGAAAGCTGAATTGAATTTGAACAACAATTTTCTTTATTATAATGGCACATATGTGTAACGTCTCGGATCTCTGACTGTTATTTCTATAATTTTTGCTAAAGTCATTGGTATTATATTAATTTTAATTATTTTTAGTTAACTCACTGCGGTAATTTAAATTACAAAAAATATCCATAAAATTAGGGTGTCGTTAAAATTATTTGTTATATGTATTTTTATTGAATATTGTAATAAATGTTTACTAGCTAGCTACAACTTTGTATTTACAATCAATTTTAATTCTACATTTACTTGTATACCAGCTTTTTGGAATTTTATTTTTTGTTTTTAAAATCTTAATCTTAAAATCTTAAAATCCTAATAATATGTAAGACTGATAATACTTGTTATTTTACTAAGCATAGAAACTACAAGTAATTACTTGAATAAAGCCCAAAATATTTATAATATATATATATATATGGTAATTTGTAAAGTTTGTCTGATTATAACATTACCGAACATTTTCATATATGATCTATTGCTCTTTGTATGTGCGTAGTGAGCAATGGTCCAAAGGAACATCCACAACAACCTGGCGAGCATTCGACCGGAGAGGACATTGGCTTCGAATCCTGGCGTGGTGGCAATAGCACTCAACACCACTCTAGTTATCCAATTGGTAGTGGTGGCAATGACCACTATAGCCCGTATTATGCTGGTACATCTTTTCAGTATCAGACTTTTGGAGCTGGTGATGGTACCTGGTCTAATGGTACCGATCCCGTGACCTTTCTACCTGGTTATGGTGGACAAATAAGCCACGATGCTTATGGTATGGAAGGTGTTTTTTCCACCAATGCCGGAGGTAGTTTTGGTAACTTTGGTCAGCCTACTTTTCCCAATTATTTTCATGGTAATGGTGACTTTAGTGCGTGGGGTACACCTAGAAAGGCACGCTATGAAGACTATTACCAGCATCGCACTGGAGATAACTATGGGGGTTCCAGCATTGGTGATGGAAAATCAATAGACCAAGGGGTCCAGGGTTTATCGATTGGTAGTAAGGTAGATATATTTATAAATAAACTATATGTATATATATATATGGACTAGTAATTTTTAATTAGGACAGATGCATCTTAATTTTTAATCCATAAACAAGTATTTTAATAATTTATAATATTAAGATCTATCATGTTTAATTTTTTAAAAAGTTAGTACGAATGTTAGTATGTCATATACATATATATATATATATATATGTAACACAAATCTTCCAATTATTTAAACATTTTTTTACAATGAATAACTAATCGATATTATAGGTACAAAGACAAGATCAACAACAATCACAGCAACAGCAGCAGCAAATTCCAGCAGTCTCCACTGTGCCACCGAAACTGGAACCCAAAGAGCCCCGTAAAATAACATGGGCAAGCGTGGCAAGTCAACCTGCAAAACCAGTACCCCCTATTTCCGCTACTCAGGGTACAAAGAAAAAGACTGGTATTGCTCCACCTCCTATCATCCCTGGTAAACACAACATGGATATTGGTACTTGGGGTGAGGGTAAAGCGTCGGTGCCTCCTCCTAAAGCTCCACCTCCACCCTCGCCACCTACAGTCCAGGCATCAATGCCAGCACCGCAACCAATTCCCACTGGAGCCGTTGTCATACAAAGACATCATCAGCAACAGCACCACCAACAACAGCAACATCAACAACAACAACATCAGCAGCAGCAGCAGCAGCAGCAGCAACATCAACAACAGCAAAGAGGACTTGCACCAGGACCATCGGTGTCAACTTGTTGGAATAGACAACCACAGAGTCCACCATCGCCATCGGCCCAGTTACAAGCCATGCATCACCAATCAGTGCATCAGCAATTTTCACCTTCCCAGCCATCCAATCAGAATGTAAGATTTTTATAAATTTAACATCATTCGTTATTTATTATTTAATTGAATTTTAATTAAATCACTGCACTTTCAATAACTGCTTTGTTAAATTTGTTGAAGTTTAAAGCGCGCAGTGACAAATGGAAACTAGTACGACCGTTGAAGAACTTTGAATTTGAAATAGTTTTTAAAATTTATCAATTATTGGGCAATTGTATCATTTAAATGAATTTTATGTTTATAATTTAAATCAATTCTTCACAAAACTAGCATCATTTACAAAATCAACAACAGCACCCAGTACAACACCAACACGCTGCTCCACCTTTGCACCAACAACAGCAACATCATCAACAGCAACAGCAGCAGCAGCAGCAACAACAACAGCAGCAACAGCAACAACAGCAGCAGCAACAACAACAGCAACAACAGCAACAGCAGCAGCAACAACAGCAGCAGCAACAACAGCAACAACAACAACAACAACTGGCTACTCAGAATCTATCGCACCCCGTGTTGGATGAATTGAAAGTGAAGAACAACTACAATCCAGTAGATTTTGACCAAACAGCACAAGGTGCTCGATTTTTTGTAATTAAATCCTACTCGGAGGACGACATACATAGATCGATAAAGTACGAAATCTGGTGCAGCACGGAATATGGAAATAAGCGATTGGATCTGGCTTATCATGAGGCATCCCGTGAAACTGCGCCTCTGTACCTCTTTTTCTCTGTGAATGGCTCAGGCCACTTTTGCGGTATGGCGCAGATGGTAACCGCGGTAGACTATAATAGCAACAGTTCCGTGTGGTCGCAAGACAAATGGAAAGGTCAGTTCCGGGTGCGCTGGATTTATGTTAAGGACGTACCTAATGGCGAGTTGCGGCATATTAAGTTAGAAAATAATGATAATAAGTCGGTGACGAATTCTCGAGACGCCCAGGAAGTACCACATGCTAAAGGTGTACAGGTCTTGAGAATTCTGCATAGCTACCGACACTCAACAAGTATTTTCGATGATTTCGGGCATTACGAAAGACGCCAGGCCGAAGAAAATCAACGCAAAATTCCCACTCCGAGTGCAATACAACACCATCCGCCGCCTAATCACAGGACTGGCGGGAGCAGCGGGGGTGGAAGGGGACCTCATCCGAATGATATACCTCCAAGGGATCATCATCATGGGCTGCCGTCTCATCAGCATTCGCATCATCAACGTAGAGTGAGTTTCGAGTATATTAAAAAGTTTATTAATATCGATGGGGGTAAACTGATGACGTAGGACAAAAGTCATATTAAAGCTTGGTCGTTGAATATTATATGAAAATATGTAACTACTAACTTGGAAAGCTTTTCTTCGATACTTTTTCAATACTCGTATCAATGATTATTAATACTTGTCAATAAATTAACTTACATCGTCCAAGGCTATAATATCATTAGAGTTTGGCTCTTTGGTACATAAAATCTTTATTCTCATAACACTGACATTAATAAAATTAAATTCTTTAATTATTTTGAAGCCTAATCAATATACAGCATGCTTTACATTTACGAGACTATCTCATTTATTCATTATAATATTTCTATAAATTATCGTCTCACTTGTTACTTATTGCTCTCAAGGACCGAGACCATCGTGGAAGAGGTAGAGGAGGTTCACGTCAGTAGCAGCGACTGGTCAAGAATTTTGCTACTATCCACGCTAGTAGTTTTCCACTAAGAGAGACGAATCATATTACTTTATCAGTTTCTCCGAATAGTGAGCTGCTACTACTACTACTCTATCTAACCGCCGCAATCAGAAAAAAATCAATCCTGTGTACGTCGATAATTTCGATGATGACGATGATAATAATTAGCATCACGCTGAGCCTTGCAAGTAATCCTGTATTTCATTAAAACGTAATCGCAATGTCGATCAGAAGCAGCAACATAAGTCAGAGAATACCATTGAGAGATGAAAGAATTCAATAGTGCGGTGGTGTTATCGATGTGTGCGTTGACTCTATTGCTATAAATGGTGTTTATTAAAATGATACAAAAAATATTTGAACTAATTATAAACAAGAGAGCGAAAAAGAATAAAACAAATGCAAAAATGAATACATTTTGTATGAATGATTAAGCAATGTAAAAGGCGTAGCAGAGATAGGAAACAGGACACCGACTGATTGATCATACGAAATACATTGAGAGAGCTACGAATGAAGCGAACTGTAATGCTACTACGACACGATGTGGACACTAACTCTTGTATAATGCTTAATATGAACGTACTTTTGTTGAAAATGTTTGAAGAAATTCTATATATAATAAGCGTACTGAGCGATTAGTAAAAGTGTCGTTTGACATTAATATTAATATAATTTGAAACTTCTGTGGACACAAGATTTAAAATAAAGAAAATCAATAAGGAAATGATACACACGCGTGCGCGCGCATATGTAACGAGGCTGGAGAACGAATGGGATGCAAGTATAGGTATAATGAGCATACCTAAAAAAAAAATAATTATTGAACTGCAAATAACGATACAACATAAGCATACACACTATTACACAAAAGAATGATTTATAAAAATGAAAAAAAAATGAAAAAGAATGAGGACACTGCGCAGCAAAGAAAATAATGGGAGTTGCATTGACTTATATTATTATTATTATGATGCGATTTTGAGTAATTATAATTTTAACTTTTTTGTGAAAAAAACTTCACGACTTATGGTTTTTATTGTTGATGTCTGTTATTATTTTTTTCTCAAACTATGTAGAAAAGTCTTGGAAAAGAAAAAAAATTGTAACTTCACGAGCAAGTTCACCCTATTAAAAGTGAATGACAGAATGAAAGAAAGAAAGAAAGAACATTTTTCAACAATGAACAATATCTTTTTTATACAAAATTTCTAGGCCTTTGTCTCTGTCTCTTCCTTGTACTCTATGTGACTTACATTAAACTCTCGCATGGTGATAATTTTAATTAATTCTCTTAATTCTCAATTAGAGCCATGAAAAATAATAATTCAATAATCTTGTTTCTTTCTTATCGATCGATATTATGTTATAATAAAAAAAAAAAAAATAAATAACAAAATACTTAAGGTAATGAGAAGCAAATTATATAATTGTTCCTACAAGTAAATTGAGCTGTCACTTTTCAAAAATTGATGCATTAAATATTATTTTTTTTTTTTTGCTTTTAATTTTTCGTCTTTACGATATACAATACTTAGATTAGAAAAATTTGAGAGAATAAACAATGAATGTTAATTTTATTCACTAGTTATAGCGATTTTTGGCATGCAAAAAAAGATTTATTGTTAATTGTAAAAACTTCCGAGGTAAATTGAAAATAGATAATGAGAATGTACGAAGTAGATAAAGACTAACACTCTGAAGGCAAATGATGGTGTGAAGTCCTGTTTTGCCATTTTTTTGAATTGCGTGAAATAAAGGGAAAATTCTAACGTTGGTGGGTTTTATCTTATGTAGTTAACACGCATCAATTTCATAAAATTAATTTTAATTTTCATTTTTTTTTTAATTTCTTACCTAATCCATCTAGATTTTATAACCACGTAAAGTGATTAATTATATCTACTTTAACAAGCACTATTTTTATCAACAAATTCTTTATTATCTTATTATATGATTTTTATGATAAAACATTTAACTCGTTAATACAAAGCAAATAATAAATATCACATTATTTAAATTATTTACAAGACAAATTAATACAATAATTTTTTTTTCTTGTTTTTCAATCAATTTTTCATACTTAATATTAATTGTTTTCACTTCACCTTAACTGGTTGTAATTAAAAAATCTAGAATACACTTTACAAAACTTTTTTATATATTTTATGTATCTGTAAAAATCCACTCAAAAATATGTTTTTATTAATAAGTGTTCAAGAACAAATCACTTAGACAATTTCTAAACAATAAATAATCTGCAATGATAAAACGAATGATTATATAAAGTAGCTCAACACTCAATACTTTTACATATATATACATATATATGTGATGAATAAATGAGAATTTTATAAAGAGTTAGGTAATTTTTAATATTAAAAATTTAGTTTGCTTGCTTCCGTATACAATCCAAATGCAATTCAAATTTTTATACTCTAAATATTTTATTCAATTGTTTTTAATGCTATTGCTAAAGTTCCTAAAGTTTAAAAAATATATCAGTATTATTAAAGTGTAATTTCTTTCAATGCTCTTCAAACTTATTTAATAGAATATTCACACTCGTGATAATATGATTATTTTATAATTATTGGTAAATTTTCGAAAAATATTAAAGAACTTGATAAACGAGAGAGAAATTTATACATCAATGAATAATAAATATTCTTAAATAATGGTAACCGAGAATCCAACATATATTTATTGTTCAAATTTAATAAGGATGCAAAAAATTTATCTAATAAATTATATTATTTGATCAAATCTTGTACATAATGTGTCTTAAGCTCTTAGAGTTTATAAAAATAATCATTATAATAAAAAAATATTATTTTCACAGAAATGAACGTTACTTCTAGTCTTAAATCGTAGATAAAATTTTACCATTTGATGGATATTAATTATACATATTTACTGCATTAAAAATTGGATGAAAAATTATGAAACAGTAGAATAATTGTAAATTTCATACGCAAAGATTTGCAAATCTAGCAATCTGAAACGTTAGATTTAGTTTTTTTAATTTTAAAAATATTTTAGGTTCATATAGTACTGACATTATAATATAAGTTCAATTAAAAATTTGCTCGAGTACAGAAATTGTATTATAAACAATTCACATTTAATACTAACGAAAGTTTCAAGAAATATAATAAAAGGCAAATGTACAAGTATAATAGTTTATGAGAAAGTTATATCGATTGTTTATAATGATTAAGAAAAGTGAAAATTATTCCAAATTACATTTAAAATATTTCCATTGTGTATACTTAAGATGACATTTTTCTCCCATATTTACCTTGACACAGTATACAAAAGTTTTATAGCAATTATATTTGTACATATCTATTAGCGTACTTAATATTTTTTTTTATTATTATTTTAATACTTGCTAATAATAAAGCATTACTGTACAAATTTTTCATCTGAATGCGAAGAACAAAATTTTTTTTCATCTCTATATGAATATTCAATATAAACATCTATAATTTCTTATAAAATTTTTAAATCTTCATTTAATTCACAAAATTACAGAAAGAAAAGAATGTAATTGTAAAATATACAATCTTAAGTGTTTAATCACATTTAAATTTAATATGCAAAAATTTTTTAATTCATGATTGACAATGCAAATTTCACATGAAAAAGATTTTTCATTATTTAGGATTAATGAATTGAATTTTTTTAAATTAGCTTTCACTTAGCAAAGTTCATACTATAAATTCGCATCATCAACTCATCATTCCAATAATGTACAAGAATATAAATTTTTTTTTTGAAATTGAGTTAGGCGTTACATGATGTGTAAAGTTTGTTAACAAATAATATTTTATTAAACATGGATTTTCATGTACATAACGTGTATACGTAAATAAAATTTATAAGTTGATTCAATTGAAATATAAAGCTTTAAATAAAGCACAAGTTAAAAAAAAAATTATACAGTAATATTTTGTTCGTGGAATATAGACAGAACGTAATTACTTTAATGGTAAAATATGAATTCCAGAATACGTAATTACAAGAAAAGTCAATTATAAGGAGTTTAAAATCCCACCAAAAGAACTAAATAAATTTTAAAATACATATAAAAAATATTCGGAAACGAAAAGAAAAATTAAATAAAATTAATAGATCATATAATGATGATATTAATTTGATTGAGAGGATACGTTTAAATGGAAAAGGTAATATTTCATTAAATTTAAAACTAAAAATAAAGATTTCTAAAATAAAAAATTAAAATATTATTAACTAATACTCGTGAATTATATTTCGGATGATTACTTTTTAAGAATATAATGAATCATTTGATCCTAACCAAAAAATTTTAACGCAATTTCAATACCCAATTCGCATTTAACTAATGGCTTAAAAAGATTTTTTTTCTAATATTTTGATCTATAAAATACTGAAATATATCGTTTTATTTTACCAAAAGATTTCATGCATTATCTCTAAGAAACCAAATTTCTAGAATTATTGCACATGCATTTCTGCCTGAAATTGCTTATTAAAAGATTTTCTAATCAATTTTTGTAATATTCTAGTAAATACTATGATATTAGCAGATTTTCCTACAAAAGTATATTGGAACAGTTGGCAATTATTCTCCATAAGTTGACAAATTTATTTTACCATTATTCAATATACATAATTTTTATGACTTTCCCTTCAATTATACATTTATATTCAATTTTAGATATATTAATATAGATAGTTGACTACATATTGGATTAAAATTAAAAAAAGATCTCCTTATTGTATTAAAAAATATATATATTATTTTTTATTTGAAAAGTATCAAAAAAAAATATATAAAATAACTACTTTAATGGCCATAAATCAATTGGAATAACAAATAATTAAAGAGCATAAGTAAACATCTTTTTGTGAATTTGATTTTACTCGTTAACTTATCGAAAACATTTATGGAAGCGTCGTTGCATTACTTTTTTTCCAATATAAACGTCAGCCACACGATTGAAGATTATTTCAAGATAATGACATGAAATATTTATGCTTCAATTTTTTTTCTTTATAACTCTTGAGAATATTATCGAGATACTTTTAACGGATGTATCGCATAATGCCAAATGTAAATTGAAAAGTCACAAGTGAGAATTACTTATTATTGCTGGTCCAATCATATTGCAATCGAGGTAAGGCATTCAGTCCAAGATCATACGAGATGGAAATAAAATTTAAAACTTACGCAACTTCAAAGAATACTACGCGTACGAATAGATTTTTATTGCTCGTATCGGTGAAAAACGGTCTCTCGTTCAAATAACATTAGATTAAATTGAATTGAATGTTGCGCAATGTTGTCTCGCCGTTGATAATCACGATTCACATTACGGAAGCGCTATATCACTCAGTTATTTGAATCGGAGCTCTCGGTGGGCAGATTTTTTTTAACATCGTTCGAACTATTCTCCTCGCTCGTCGTCTTATCGGCCTCGGATTCACCGCAATTGCTGCCCTCGTCGATCAAGCCTTGTCCCTTCAAGTACTCTCGAACGCTCAGGCGCACGCTCTCGTCGAACTTCTCCGGATTGCTCGACATGTAATTGTAGACGAAAAGCTCGGTGCCCGTCACGACGAACCAGTGCCCAAGGATATTTAACTTATTGCCAATGCGAAAGTCATTGGGCGTATAGTATTCCGAATTGTCGGGCTTCGGGACGCACATCCAGTTCAAAAAGCAGCCGGGGATGCGACCGGAATTGCATTGGCCACGCTCGATTATCCGGATCGAGCCATCGGCCAGACTGTACTCGAGTATGAACTTACGCCCCTCGTCTTCCGCATAAACGACGTCCATTTCCAAAGTGTAGCGCAGCTTTTTCGGGAAATGGTAGAGCTTGCGAATGACACCCCGACTGCGAGTCTCGGGCTTTGAATCGCTGCTGGAGTCTGTTGCTTTCTCTGGGTAGGCGCTCGGACCCTCGGAGCCAGGTAAAATTATTCTCTTGGGTTGCTCGGTGGCCAGCATACTGGAGTAGTATTTGCGTGTGAAAGGGTCGCAATCGTACAGCAAGAAACGCCGACCGAAGATGAAAATTGTCTCGCCAACCTATTGAATAATTTATCGAGTAGTAACAGCATTAGGGCATAACTGGCGGAGGATTTGGAATTTCGCTTTTATGAGTAGACGCGGCGTATTGGGGAGAAATAGTTTTATACTCTAGCGAAGTATTTCGAAAGGATTTTTCTACGTCTTAGAAAAAGAGAGGTGATTTTTATTTTTTTTTTCACGTAATTTATATCACTTGGATTTTTTCCCTTTAAAAGCTCTTTGATTCGAGATGAATGCACAAAACCATAGAAAATATTACTTTCTTGCAACAACAACTAACAATGTTCTCTCGTTACTCAAGCATAATTAAACATGAATAATCAATACATTCTTAATTAATTTAGTCGATTGCATATTGACTTTGATTTTGAATTCTTTCGTTGCAATTTGCATTTTCTTGCATTCAAACTTGAAAGGTGTAAATTAAACTAATTCATTTGCATTGATGTGCATTTAATACTCAACAGCTTAGGTCTTTATGAGATAAAAATGAAGCATTAGCATTTTTGATTATATATCTTGTAGAGATAAATTTTGCAAGTTTTAGATTGCAAGTCTCATTGGAAACAAAATTTTCTTCTAATCAATAATTTTGTACAAGTATCCCATTCAAAATTACATCAATCGCCATATTATATTTACTGCTGATACATACCTTCAAGTCACTCGGCGCATAGTATTCACTTATGTCGGCCTCAGTCTTCTCCGCGTAGATGCTCGGATACGTCGAAGGCAGATCTTTCCAGTTCTTAGGGACTTTAGTCCTTTTCAGCAATAAGTTGCCGTGCATTTGTTTAGGCTCGTTGGGACGTCGAAGCCCCTTTATTGCAATTGTATTGTCCGACAAGTGGTACTGTACTTTGTACAAGTCTTCGTTCCACAAAGCCTCGAACGACAGAACCATACGGTCATATTCGAGAAAACGATAGCGCTGATCGTCAGCCAGAGCGTTTGATTTATCTTTGGTAGGCGCGTAGCGATATTCCAAAGATTCTTTCCAGGCGCGAGTCTGCATATAAGGATCTGGAGGCAAGTTTTCACACTCGGCGACGTCGATGCCTTGACTATTGAGGAAATTACGGCTGAACAAGTCGCAGCCAATGATGTGATAAACCACACCATAAATGGCTACAACATAGAATACGTGAATTTGGCAAAAAGAAGAAAGAAGAAAATAAAGCAAGAAAAAGGTCATTTGAAATTTTATGGAGTTTAAATTTATTTAAAGCAGTAATTACCTATAACCGTACTCGACATATAAAATATCGGACTCCATACATTTTGACTTACGGTCCTTTCAAATTTTCATTAAAACAACTTTCTTCATTTTAATTCGTCGATTCAATCGTTTGGAACACTCCCACACTTACGCTCATTAATTAGAATTGCAATAAGTATTTCAAATTTTAATTCAAGCACTACTCGCTTGGCATCCGTTAGTGCTTATGTTTTACATTAAAACTTTTAAATTATTACACATGCAAAAGCTAATTATCAATTATTGCATAGAAAGTGTTACTGAATTGAAAGATAGAATTATTTTTCTAATTAGTTTTCAATTAAATATCAATTCATATTTATTGCGAAAGGAACTTTTTAAACTATGTATGGACATGTAGAGCCAATATTTTATATTCAGTATTTTATTTTATATTTATAGATATCTGTAGAAATTAATTTTATTCGAATTGTGTTTTATATTATTGAAAATTTCATTGAATGCACAGCTCAATGATTAATAGAATAATATTTAATCCTTAATTTCCATAATTGATTTATATCTCCACTAAATTGAGCATACTATTATTGACAATAATTAATAACAATGAAATTTTATTAATGCATTTGTCGCATCGAAATTCAAGTTCAAACGTAAATAATAATAAATGCATTTACATTTATTATTATTAATATTGATCCTATTGTTGTTGTTGATGTTGCTCTTACGGGTAACAAACATTTTCAATATTTTCCATTGTTTCATAAAAAATAATATAAAGAAATTGATCTGCGAAGAGAAAATTCCCATAAAATTTCTGTCATCGTAATAAGCAAAAGTTATTTCATTTCGAAGAAAATTGTTTTTCTATTGCTTCTTAATTGAAAATAATTTAAATTCGTAATTTTAGTCTAATAAATGTAGTGCTTATTTTCACAAATCAAAATGTCTAAATAATACGTAACATTCTATATAAATGAAAATCAAATTTTATACGTAAAATTATTTATTACAAATGTTCACAAAAACTAAAATTTATTATACGTAAGCAATAGTTGAATGTTAAATATTTTGAAAATATTTATTAAATAAAAGATTGCTAGGGGGTGAGGACAATTGAGGACAACAATCTACGTATTTAATTGAATCTCTCTCTCTCTCTCTTATTTATTTAGCAAAACATCATAATTAATATTTATAGTTAATTTCTTTTTCAATCTCCATCTGCTTTTCCACGTTTATTTACCAAGTCTTGAAAAAATGTTTATTAAATTGTAAAAAGCAATAAATAAACCTCGGATAAATAAAAATCGGATTTAAAAATTTGAAAAATCGGATTCAAAGTGCAATTATAAGAATGAAAACGACAAGTATTCTTCGTAGAACATTCAATTATATCAATTTTTATAAATTTGTTTTAAAAAGCGCAGAGAAATTTATTGACAATTGATACTTTGAAAATGTGTAACAATATATTATCGTTTCTATTTATTTATTTATGAAATGGAGAATATTTATGAAATATTCGTTGTAATTCTAATATTGTTAACTTTTGATTTTGATTTATTCACATAATCTCATAAGCCTCAAATATCTCACTGTTGGACGTGCAAGGCCATAATAATTTACTTGGATGAATACACAAAAGCCACGAGTATTATTGGTCGACAGTTATTAATTGAGATCAAAATATCAATTTTTTTTTTTTTTAATTAACACGTAAATATTTATAAATTATGTAGAAAAAATGAGTAGGTCTGCTCCATTACCGATGTCTAACCCAATGTTCAGGTCCTTCCAATGATAATACACGAGCGGGTCCTGTGACTTGGGTATTTTGCCCCGTCTAACTAATTTTCCCTGGTTGATACCGACATTTTTGACTGCTGGCTCTATAACTGCCATCGTGTCGTCTTCGAGATAGAAAAAAATGTTGACACGTCGTACCCGGTATTGCTCGTTATTTGAGCCGAAGGTGCTTTGCTTAAAGTACGCCTCAAACCTGAGGCACTGTTTGGCGAAGATTACGTGCTGCGGGAGGAAGATTGGGCGCTCGTCCTTGTCGATGTCCTTCCGATGGCCGTACGTAAATTTCGGATCGAATCTTCGATTAATAGTACTGTTATTAATTCGTTAGCGCTCCTCTTACTTTCTAATGATGGGGCGGGATAATGAGGAATGAGAAGTCGCGGGGGGAAAGTGTAGGGGGAAATTGAGTCGAAAGCAATTGGATTATCGATAGATTAACAATGACGTAAAAGCACTTTAACTTGCTCAAAACTCTTTATTTGATCTTTAGATGAGAAATAACATTGCCCAAAGTGCAGATGATAGATGAGTAAAGAAGGAACTAATTCGCCTACGAATGGAGAAGACTCGCTTGCGGGGAAAAAAGGAACGAAGTCGAGTGAATAACGTGAAGATGGATTCCCGTTTATCCAAAATACAAAGCACTTTAGCGACAGCCAACAAATAGCAAAAAAAAAAAAAAACGTAGGTGTTTGTTTGTGAAAAAGTGAGAGGATAAGGAACCAGGCCAACAAGGAATCCCAAAAATAAAGAGCTAAAGAATGAAATAAAGAAATGAAAAAATGGATATAAAGTATAAATTATAAAAATATAAAGATAGATTGTGAGAGTGATATAAGACAAGTAAGCTGGCGATTGCTCTTCGTAAAATTTACTTATTTCTTAACAAGTCTTATACGTGTTATCGTGGATTCGGCGAATGGTATTTAACTTGGGCATTGTAGGTTTAAAAACAATAAATAAGTTAATTAAATATTAATATATATTTTCCATGTAATTCTTTCGACGTTAGGTAAAATATCATCCGCCATTCGGCTGAAACCAATGTCACTACTAGTGCGTCAAAATTGCTTTCAACGGAGATTTTATTAAGGCGGCCGGAACTTAACGCGTAACAGGAAGTCGCAACAGGGCGTGGCGAATAACTTACCTATTATCCCATTAAAATATATGTAACACAGAAGCCATAAGCATAGAATAACTCATAAATTAAGTAACAATGAACAGACAGTGTTAAAGCAAATAAAAGATTATATGGACCATTCTCGATAAAATTTTTGGACAATTACTTAAAAAAAATTCAAACTAAATGGAACAGCATCTATTTACAATATTTTTATTTCTCACAATTAATATCAATAAACAAAATTTCGGCTTACTGTTATCTGAAAAATCTGCCTGCATATATTTCAAAAAGCAAAAGTAAAAGTATCAAGTGCTTATTTGATTATTTTCTGAGATTAATGTACAATTATTCTATGATCATACAATTAATTATCATTACCTACAAACATTTGAGGTTTCTCTAATTTTTCTAATAAGCGTTATTACTTTCAAAGAAAAATAATTATTTTTTACACAACATTTAAGAAACAGTGAACATTTCACTATATTTATATATATATATATATAAATCTTATGAATATAATTATAAAATATTCTGTAACAATTTAAACAATTTAATTTTTAGCGGTAAGATTTGAAAATATATTTTTTATTTAGCAATAATCAAAATTCAATCTTTTCTTTAAATTTCTTGTTTTCAAAAACATTATTTGTAAAATAATCACTGCATCTCCGATTATCCTTATAATACAATACGAAATATAAAACTAAGTATAAAAGTAGTTGTAATAAGATTAATTAAATATTACGTACATATTCTCACAAAATTAAAAAAAAAAAAAAAGTTCAAATCAATATTTACAAAATATATTAATATAATTTGATAATCATCTCATTTATAAAAACGTGATTTAAAAAAAAAAAAAAGAGTTTTTAATTTAATAAACGTAAAATTAAATTATTAGTTTATAATTTTTCTTACAATAAATATAATTATAAACTTATATTTAAACTTATTTATATAAACTTATATAATTTTCGATAAAAGAATAATAATTTTTGTCACGATAAATAGTAATGAAAAATTTGTACAATATTACAAAAATATTATTAATAGTAAACATTTTCCAAAAAAAAAAAACTTACACATTTCTTTCTCTCATTTGATAAATTAATACTACGTCTACTAAGGTGGTAGTATTAGGCAATAATCCATGAAGAATTGACCTTAATTTATTGTGAAACTTACATGTAGAGCTTCGTTAAACGTGCACAATAACAAGTTTAGAAGAATTTTATATCTGCTTTAAGATAACAATAATAAAATAATTATGCAACTGTAATAAGATACGTATGCTAGTACATTTTATTTCCAAGTTCATTATTTTTTAAAGTAACTGTTCAATTGTATTGAGATGAGAAAGATAAATCGCATAGGATTTCTTGATTTTATTACATTTATAATAATTATAATAAAAAAAATGTATTTATTATAAATAATTTTATATTTATAATATGTTTATAATATTCCAGTATATTATATATACACACATATATATATATATATAAAACATTTTCAACAGAAATTAAAAGTAAAATTTGTTTTCATGCATAACGATGAATATATATATATATATGTTTATAAAATAAAATTGATTGAAAAGTATTAAAAAGAGAAGAACATAAGGATCTATAATTAATAACTTGTAGCTTTTAATAGTAGACCAGATTCAATAATTTTTTTAAAAAAATTTTCTCCAAAAATAAATTAAATACTTTCTCTAATACAAACAATAATCTATGATAATTAGTATTAAAATTCAATAACTTTTTATAAGCAATACGTGAGTTTGTAATTTTTATAATGTGAAGATTTTATAATCAAGAGAAATATTATTAAACAGATATTTTCAATTGAAAGAAAAAAATATCCTGAAAATTTCAAGTCATTTAAGAAAATCACGAACGAAAAAAATACTTAGTTAGATATCGGAATTCAATTGTTTTAAAATATATTTTTCGTAAACATCAAAAAACAAAGATATCTTACATGATGATTTAATATTGATCATTTATGGAAGAAATAAATGTACAATAGTATATTACTTCTAAAGTTGTGTACATTTGTTTTTTTTTTTTTTTTTTCTTTTAATTCTAATATTTTAAGCGCATTTCAAGAGCAAAAACAGCTTCAAAGTAGTTCTATCTAACTAATTTTATACGAAAAATTTAACAATATACTTTTATGCTAGTCTGAATACATATTTGTAATTCTATTGAGATCTATATTTCAAATACAATAGTACTTCTATTAAAATGTTACTACTTTTCATGACAAAATCATAAGTATACCACTAGCCTAAAAAATTATATTAATAATTTACTTACTCGACTTTAACATCTTTTAAAAAAGCTTCGGTATCGTTGTAGTCATGAATTACTCGAAATCCATTCAAGAATTTCAATTTCTGCTTCAGCTTATAATCTTTTGACTAGTAAACGTCAATTATCGATTATTTATTTGGTTCATAATGGCTAAATAATTTACATCAAAGTTAAATCTAGAATACCACAGGAAGAATATATTGTGAAATTTTTACTATATTAAATAATTATTTGCACCCAAGTTGGAATTTAATGGAAATTAATTTGACTCGTAATATCGCTTCAAATTATCCCTTAATTTCTACAACTTGCAAAAAAACTTAGTCATTTTGTCTTTATAACAAAAATTATCGAGCACTTACTGTCTGTAAATAGTCTACGAAAGACGTGAATTTATAAACTTACATTTATTTATACTTTCAATTTATAAAAATTTTAAATTCATAAATTTCAACATTTACCCTATGTTTAGAAGAATTGTTGTTTACTTTCTAAGAGATATTTATAATTATAATTTTGGCATATTATACATATATTTATTTATTTATCTATTTTTTTTTTTTATATACGAATAAAATATCTCGTAGTTTAAAATAATTCTAGTTAATGTATATACGTTGTTACTAAACATTTTTGCTTTAAAATCATCTATGATATATTTTAACATTTCACGCATTAATAGTCTCATAATTCACAAGCATAATAGCAAAAAATCTGCTTTTGACGTCAATTTTACTCAAGCCATTTGAAAGTATTCACATATGTCCAAGGTTATGTTATTAAAGGCAGTTTTAATGTACACGTTAAGTGAAATTAGCATCTCGTGTGGCTATTATTAAACGTTTGCAAATTGTGAAAATATTGAGGTTTGCGGTACTCTAGCTTTAACTCGCCCTCCATACCGTAGATTTGCAGTCTGAAAATATATAGCCCGGTAGTAGTGGTAAACTTTCCATATCAACGAGACACAAAGCCGCCAATGTAACATGAAATCACAGTAACAAAAACTTCGGATGAAAGCACTTTATTGAAAAAATAAAATCTCATTGCTTAATGTATTGAATCAAGTACTGCTTCTTCAATTCACGTCGGCCCATCGTCGCCATCTCTATAACAACCGCACTATATTGATTCCCAAAAATATCCAGAGAAGGAAGCTTACATGCACTCGCAATGCCCGCCGAGTCACGTTGTTATGACAATTGATTACTCTTAACGACGACGACGCGATACGCCGCTACACATAATATCAGCAACAATTATACTAATAACATCAGGTCAGATGCATCGATTATTGACGACAAGCATCCTTTATTATAGCTACTTTATTAACTCAATTTACTCTCTCACTAGTGTCACTTGTACATTTTCAACACGCTCGCTTTTTAGCTCACATTTTAGCCATTTAGCTTACACACAATTCACGTCGTGACTGTATTGTACATTGGAAATAATTGATATCGTTGCTAATTTGTTGCGAGATGTGTTATTCATAAAATGGGCAAGGAAATTAGAATAAACTACAAATTCATTTGTTATTTGCTTTCCCGCTGCTTATCGGATAAATAGAATCCCAATCTATTCATTTATCTAACTGAAAATTCTTATATTTAATAGTTAATTAGTATTGAAATTATAATATATTGTACACGATGTAAGAATGGTACAATTAAAGAAAAATGGAATGAACAAAAATTTGGCTTGGACAAATCGTTTGTTAATCGAAACTAAATAATTTTATGAAAATATTTTTAACTGAAGTAAATTCTTATGTAATTTAAAAGAAAAATGTTTATTTACTTTTTTAACCACTGTTCAACTATTGACGTGAAATTATATAAACGTGACAAGACATTACATAAACGTGGCTCACGAACAATTGGCTTCAAGAATGAGCCTCCATTTTTGAATTTGAAAATAATAACTTTTTGTTTTAAAGTAATATTATTCGGTCAATAATCGAAACATCCAATCGATCTTTCATACGTACGCAGAGCTTCGTAACATTGTTATCTGATTTTATTTTTGCTCAAAATTCTTTTCACAGCATCGAAACAGCGATTTTTCTTCTTCTACAAACTACTCGTCTTCTGCAATTATCTCGACGATTCAATAATCTTGTCCGCGCGCGCGCGCGCGCGCGTGTGTGCGTGCCCAAGCACGCGCGCATAAATTTGCGTACGTCAGTGTAACTGGCAAAAGCATAATAGTCGACATAAACAATTAATGTTGATACAATAAATTTGATCGTCAGGGACTATAAAATAAGCCGCCGCTCTAGTCTAGCATCTAAAATACAATATTAAAAGTACTTAAACTATTAAAAAAATACCATTAGTTCTTTAATTGAGAGTAGACGTCATATCACATAAGGTTTTCGTATATAAATGCATGCACTTGAGTGTGTGAATGCACAGAAGGAGATAATATTGGATAGAAAAAGAGCGTTAAGCTAAATAGTATGAAAATACAATTTAATTAATAAAGTTGTCGAAATACTTATCACTGCTTTGAGAAACATTTTACATAAATCAATTAGTCGAGTAGCTATTCTTAGTCCACGAATGAAAAAATATTATCTTTATGTTACAATGTATGATCGCGCTCCTTTGAAACTTCGATAGACTTTTAGAGACGAAACAGAATCTTAATACAATCTTAATACAAAGCTTTTAAGCAGATAAAGCTTCCTTTTAATCGTAATTGACTACATTCTAGCGCAAGTTAAATCATATCGTCTTGTCTGATCGGGAAATGGATGAATCAATAAACAATGTGTAAATAACCTGTCGGATGTGCACGAGAATCGTTGAGTATTAAACTTTGCAACTAAAGCGAGGCGTTTAATCAATAAACAATTGCAGGAAAGCAACATTTTACCCCGTCGAAATAAAAGCCGCGCAATACATCAATTTGATAGCGAATTGAATTGTAGTAAAGATTTGTTACAAAATAACTTTAGATCATCTTAATAAGCAGCTGTTGAAGCGGTGAGCTGCAGCCCCTCAAAATAATCCACTTGACAATAAATTCTCCGGGGCTTGGACGCAATACCCTCGTTGAGCTGCGAATGCGAACACGCGGACATTTGCCTTGAACATTGTGTGTGCTACGCGTGCAATGTGCTTGTCCCCCCCCCCTCCCACTGTTGTCGGTGTGTGGGTAAACAACGCGGTCGTGCACTGGCACGCGCGCTGGTGCGTGCATTTGTGCGTGGGCGCGCGGGTGAGTGGGTGCGGGCGTGGGGCGGGTGGGGCGGGTGGTGCGCGTGCGTGCGTGCGTGCGTGCGTGCGTGGGTTTTGTATATGTATGCGCGGGCGCGTACGTTGGTCGCGTCGGCTGGCCTCAGACAATCATAAACTGCCGGAAGACGAACATACAACCGGCGGAGAGTAATCCGGCTATGGGGACGGTGACGAGCCAGGCGAAGGCGATGTTGCGGAAGAGTACCCAGCTAACACCTTGGCCACCCCTCGAGGCCCAGCCGACGCAGACGACCGAGCCGACCTTGCAATGGGTTGTGGAAACTGGGAGGCCAGCCTTGCTCGCTAGTAGCACTGTCACTGCCGCGCCAACCTGGCGGCAAACGAATTAATTTTAGTCGAGAAAATGTGGGGCTAAATAGGGCCGGAGCTGTCGAGATTTTGCACATTGGAACAAAAAGTGTATATTTAAGTGAATTTTTGATCTCTAATTTAACGATGAGAGGCACGTGACTCTAGTTTTTCTCTTTCCAATCTACTATAATTAATTTTCTGATTAGTTGGTTCTGATTGAATTTCGAGAATAGATTGCAAATATCTCTTACTGTTGGCTGATCTAATTATTAATTAGCCGATAATTTTGTTTAAGAAATATGTTAAGAAATACCATTGCGTTACGTGGCTGTTTGAATTTTTCAATCCGGACAAATGCAGTTGGCAATGGGAATTTGAATATATTTCTATTTATTGTTGTTGCTGTAAATGTGTGCGAATTGCAGTAGTTGATGCGAAGGATTCGACGTCCAATTGATATGATGCAATGACTTTAGTAACTTTAAGCCACTTTTGTGTCTATTAAAGCGAGTCCCGAATATAAATAAAATCAATCAAAGTACAAAGTACATATATATATATATATATTTGAATGTCTTTGTAGATTATTGAAATTTCATTGCAATCGTATAATAATAAAATATGCATCTATGTGGAATAATGAAAAGTTAATTAGCTAGAGTCCATACGTATGTAGCTTCGTATATTCGGTAATTAATTTGAAATTCAACGTGCAGATGTTGAATGCAATAAAAGCTCAGTAATAAACAGTGAAGCGAATAAATTGTAAGCCCACCGCGACACATCCGCGCATCGCAATTGTCGTATGCAAAATGCTAAAACTAAGGGAAGCTCGGCAGCTTATCGTCGCCCCAATAAGATCTCAAGCCGTCCACAATGTTAAATCGACGTTTAATCAAATCATAAAGATAATGGGGGTTCGTGTTAATCCAAGTCACCTCTATCGTGAAGCCCGTGGTAGGAGTGATCTTGGCAAGATCCTGACCGAGCGTCTCAATAACTCGTCTACCCCAGACCCAAAGTCCCGTGGAGATGCCCAAGCCCCCGTACACCAGTATCAGCAGGGGTGTCTCGGCCTCCTGCTTGGCCGAGCCCTCGGCATAAATGGCCCACAGAGCTATAAGTGGTCCGATGGCATTGCTGACGTCGTTGCCGCCGTGGGCGAAGCTCCCGAAGGCTGCAGTTAGCACCTGGAGGAAGGCGAAGAGCTTCGAGACGTCGGGATGCTCCGAGTCCATTACCGCGTCCTCGTCCAAATTCTGGCCGCCGATGAACTCGGCGTCACCCACACTCGCTGACAATAGTAAAGGACTCGCGCTGTTGTTGCCTCTCAGTTGGCCCTTTGGCGGCTCTTCCAGGCTCCTGGAATGTTCAGCGATGCATTATATGGTAATTGCCAGCCGTGACAACGTGATTATAAGATCGATCGATATAAACAATTCAAATGGTTCTTGTCCGTTCTTATTAAAGTATGATTATGAGAAGGCCTGCGACACCGAGTGAACATTTACACTACTAGGACGAGTTCATTGATGAGAGAGAAGTTTAATGCGAATAGACGTTTGATGCTTTAGATGCAAGCGGGGCTCACGATTTGGCATGAATTTAATTGTGGATAACGGTTAAGGAGGGGGTGGGGTGGGGTTGGGGAACCTTTCGGGTGGCTAGGTAGCTTATTCTAATCGTAGATTATTCTCGTGGTGGTATGAGCCGGAGCACGCTGATAATGAAATATATAAAATTTACCAACGAGTCTAATAGATAAGAATGACTATGCATGTATATTGTAATGTGTAATTACTTAGACGTATCGTTGTGACATGTGGTCGGACCAGAACGTTGCGATATCACCGACAAAGCCGTAGTTTCTTTATTGTCAGCGGCATCCAAGTTTGGGACACGCTCGTTGTTCCTACTGCTATGGGATATTATAATCCTCTTTTTCTGACAGGGTACGACGAACGCATAAACAATCACAGCCGAAAGAACACCGAACCCTAAGGCGGCAGTTAGACTAATCCACCACGGCACTCTATCCAGCATCAGAACTGTGCATTAAAACAAATGACGCGTTCGTAGTTTGGTCAAACATTTGTACTCTTTCATTGGTTGCATTCGATAAGGCTGTGTTGGCACAGGCTTAAGAGCTTGCGAGTATCGGCGTATGATAGCAGCTGATCGATATTAATATTATTATTGCCAAAACAGTGCCTTTCTCTTTCAAGGAGCTTTACTCAAATGCAATTTACTTGCCTCGTGCATCGAATGACAATGCCAGCATCATTTAAAGGACTCGACTTAAGCCACGGATTAAAAAATTAAGTCTGACTTACGCTTCGGCCCGTCGTGCGCTATAGATAATACATTGATACCAATGGTGAGGCTATAAACGAAAGGCAGCATTTTGAGACCCTGCTCGAGGGGTTTGGTGGAGCGTAATATGGACTTTCGAATGAGCCAGAATATCGACGAGGACACGAGGCCGCTAAGTATGGGACTGGCGAACCAGGACGCAGCTATGTTTAGCAGAGCCATCCACCTCACCTATGTCACACATGTCAAAGTGAATTAGTTGAAGTGAATCGCAGTCACGGCAATGGGATTCGAGGCTGATAAGCAATATACGTACTCCTGCTGTGCCTCTACAGACAAGCGAAAATCCAACTGTTGCGCCAACAATGGAATGAGTGCCGGATATAGGTAGCTTAAGGGCCGTGGCCAACAGTAACCATATTGCCGAGCCGGCCAAACTTGATAAAGCTCCAAACATAAGTTCCTTCTCGTGCCCTTCATAAAGCGATACATCCAATATTCCTTTGCGCATAGTATCAGATACCTATAAACATATCTTATATAATACAGATAACAATCTCTCCGTGTGCGTGTGTGTGGCTGCGTGCGTGTTTTGTTTACATTTACATTGGGTGATGTATTAAATCGTTAAAATTAAGAAAGAGATAAAGACAGGGGGAGGGGGTGGGGAAAGAGGCTTTTGCAGCGTATATTTTAATGGTAGAAATAAAATTAAAAGCTCATAAATTATTATGCATCTACTTACTTTGTATCCTATTAACACAGCTCCGGCGATTTCAAAAACTGTGGCCAATATGCAAGCTTGAAATATTGTTAAAACTCCAGCTCCGACACTTGTACCAAAGCTATTGGCCACATCATTAGCCCCAATGCCGAAGGCCAAAACAAACGCAACGATAAATCCAACAACCACTAGAAATACCAGATTACTATCATATGGAACAGCAGTCATGATTATCTTATATTACTCTTTAATTTAATCTTGATCTCTTAATTATTATATTAAGCTTTAATAATGCAATTCTTTGAATCCCTCGTGCTTATTAATAGGCGACGTAAGTGTATGTTATCCAGAATATTTTCTCCGTGGACTATTGGCTGTTTAAATGGTTGCACAAAACCTCCTGCTGCAGCCGACGAAATTGCTAATGCGAAAGGTACTCGAATAAATAACTCTGTGATAAGTGACTTGTCAATCACTAAAGCTTTAATACTATCTTTTCATATTCTTACTGTCCATCCACCTGCAGAAATTCACCTTGCCGCACATAACTTAATACATAACGCACACCCCCGCACACGCGCGTGCATGCGCGCACGCCCACACAATACGTACACACACAAGCTCATACAATACATATTATATACGTACGCACACGCATATATGCATATCTATATACGCGCGTATATATATATACATATATGCACGTATGTACGTACGCACGTACGTACGTATGCGTGTGTGTGTGTTGTGTGTGTGTGTGTGTTGGATGTAATATATAGACTTTTATCTTTGTTTTTTTTTTCCCTAAAAATTCAAATTACTTTGTTGCTAGTATGCTGAGTTTTGTCCTCGTAGTTTTGTACATAAATAAGAGGTAGCTTATTGGTCTAGCACCTTTTCCCAATTCTTCATACATCATTAACAACATATTTTAACCTGCGAAAATGCATGTACGAATTATTCAAATAATTTGTCCATAGTGAGTAGACTTATTGCTACAGCCGTTAACTCGATGTCCACTGGATGCTGATGCACTCCAATGTCGTTGCTATTACAACTATTACTAATAATGTCACACACTTGTGGAAATATTCTCGCGCTTAAGCGAGCCGCTCTCCGTGGCTTCCGCATCTGCAACATTAAGCCAAACATATTTTGTCAATAAGAAATGTTACGATAAATAGTCATAAATAGTGAGGAGAGAAACCCTAAGGTATAAGGAAATTCGGTAATAGACAAAATTGCAGCATAAAAAAACATAAAGAAAAACTGTAAAATAAAGAAAAACTGCAATAATGATTGCAAAAATGAATGGTCTATTTTGGTATATCTATTGCTCATGCCAACATCAAATTTATATTGATAATTTATATTTATATATATATATATATATATATATCTTTAAATGTCCTGTTAAACATGTAGCAGACAAAAAACTAAAAAATGTATATTGTCATATAAAATAATAAATACTAAAAAAATTAACTGTCCTTAACAATTTACTTGTGTTATGCTAACGAATTCTAAAATATTTTGAAAATTAATAGCATATTATCTTTATTTAGTTACTTGGACAATTAGTGGAGTTTCTATAAGAAAATATTTTGCCGGTAAACTATTCCGAATGCATATAATAACAATACAATTGATATTCCAATTCTTATAAAAAGAAATAAATACCATCTAATTTAATAAGCTGATAACAGTTTGTCGGTCTGCATTAAAAATAATACTCTTTTGTTTATTTTGAAAACATCTATGCTTTAAAACAAAATTCTATGTTAATAATGTACAAATTATAATTACTATTCATTAATTATTTATTAAATAAAATTAAATAAATAATTCTTATTAATATTGTTAGAAAACTAACAAGTTGTAATAAACGAATTTGTATCACTATATATCATAGTTACAGTAATAAGAACTCGCTATGAATATTATGAAATAAAGTCATACTTAGATTGATTATTGTCCAATATATTTGGGCTGGAGATATCATGGATGTATTAATGCAAATTGAATTTGTACAGATGCTTGAAAATGTTTGAGTACATCAGGCTAATTTGTCAATTACGGATATTCATTGTAATATAAATAAGGCTACGCTGAGAGAATTAAAGCGATTATCAAGAACATAAGCATGAAAATAAAAACAAAATTGTAGGAAATGCCAATTCCTATCACCGAATGCAATTATAAAATCTGTAAAAACCCACTAATGTAACTGATTAAAGTTTTGACTTAAAAAATGGTTTTAAAAAAAATATTTGCTAAAAAAAAAGTATATAACAAATGCTGCGATTTCATTGAAAAGTCAAATTAAATAAAGTTAAAAAACTTAAGTATTCGGTAGTACTTATAAATCTCCAATAATGTATTCGTGTTTATTCCAATTTAAAATAACTTTATATCATTCAAATAATTTATGATTAATTCGCAGTTGATTAGATTATACTAGAAATCCAACTACAATCTTTACAAAAGACTGAAATAACAAAATATAAAAATATATGAAAAATAAAATTTGTATACATTTAGTAATTAAATACAAACTCATGATCTACAAATTTCGTAAAGATCGAAGCATTAAGTGCTTATCACCTCTCGGGCTAATTTTCGTACAAATTCTCTGAGCAATTCTTCACGGAAAATGGCGGTTTAATATTTTAGTAAATAATTTTTATAATATTACAACAATATAGTATAAATTCTGTACTACAACATTTATTAATTTACTATCGTTAATTCGCGGAAATAACAATGAATACAATTTTTAATTGATTTATAATAAATACTATGTGCATATTATCAGATATAAAGATGATACCACAACGATAATATCTATAGATATTTCTTGTAATTTTTTAAAATATAATTGACGTTTCCAAAATGTTGCAGAAAATCCCATTCTTATAAAAATTATTTACCCTTTAAATTATTACTTGATAATTATAAAATCATACGTACTTTTCATAGATTTGAATTATTTTAAGCATTATGTTTTTTTTTTCCCTTAATAAATAAATAATAATGCTTCTAAATTAAATATGGAAAATTTGTTGGGAAAACGCGTAACCGCATAAACTGAGAAACGAGTAACATTGAACTTTTGATATATAAAGAGAAACTAATCGATTTCTTATATATCTAAAGCATTGTTCAATTATTACTGAAAAGAATGCTAAAGCAGTTCAATTAAATTACATTTTGAATTCTCCTGTTCGATCTGTTAAGGCAAATCAATTGATTCGTGAATGTATGCATTGAAGTAGAAATACGATAGATTTACTCGGCTGAAGCGATAACTAAACTTCAACTAGAGATCGTCCATTTCTTTATGAATCTCCTCGATTTCAGTCTAATTTCAGTCCACCATCCCAAAAATCTATACTCGCTTTAAAAGCTTTTTACGATGGTTATTCTTTTAAATGGCGCGTTATCGCATATCGCCGCAATTGAACAAGCAAATATCAAACAAGTCTGAGCTACAGGAAGAAAAGCGGAATTCGAGCCACTTCGGCGGAACCACAGTAACGGAAAGCCAAAAAAGGTTTGCCTGACACATGCAAGGCGAGTCGTGCAGTACTAGATTTACAACTAAGTAATATCTTGTGCAAAATATAACCTGCTTGCGCAATAACCCGGCAGAATGAATCACTCGGTCGGCATCGTTTCCCGTCTTTTGCAAGAAAAATACTGAACTCGGCACGGTGTGTCAGTGTACTACTTGCACCACTTTGCTCAATTGCCATTACGCATATTCTCAGATTCTCACATCAATGTGTCTCCACTGATTTCTCCAGCTGTCTGTTCTCTAGCCTCTCTCTCTCTCTCTCTCATTCTCAATCTTCCCCCTCTCTTTCGCCCTTTTTCGCTATAATCGATCGGCACGCTCGGAGCCATCGTACCTACACAGACGTTCGCTCCACATACCTAGTTGTGTGCTTTTTCGTACATTTTTTATAAATCCACGCTATCCGTGGCCCAAATTTGCAAGCTAATAAATATCAATGACTTGTAGTTGCTTTTCTATTATTCTACAAAACTGCGATTTGCAAGCAAGCTCAGAACGATAAAGGGCAAAATATAAAATAGGGTCAATCCTATTTATTGGACCTATTAAATTAATTATCACAGTATTTTCTTCGTAATAAATATCACATTATGAGAAATATAAAAAATAGAAAGATTACATCTTTTGATTTAACTGTAAAAAAAGACAGTTGAAATAAACGGAATATATAAAGAAATTATAATATAATGTACTGAGCATTGGTAATGATATTTATATTTTATTTATCCATTACTCTATCAAGACGTACCAGACTTCAGTATTTGCTCATAATTAATTCGTGCCACACATTAATGGAATATCGTAGAAAACTGATTTCGTTTGGGGTAAGTTAAAGTAGATAAGACACGAGCTCGTGGTCGCTTCAACAGCTTCAACAAAAATTACTTTAAATTCAATTCACTTAAATTGCAGACGAACTCTTTCCTCCCTCGAGATGTAATTAATGATACTGCGGGAGTTACTTGACACAAAACATTAATAGGCAGAAGAGAAGTGAAGATTGAACGAATGAAGCTGCTTTTCTTCCTTAGGGTATGCGATCGATAGCCCCTGCACGGATAAATTTGTATAAAAGTAAGCCACCAATGCTGCTTCAATTACCGTCTCTTGCCTTATTCAATGTCAACACGACGACACATAAATTCGCAAAATGCAACCAGCACAATTAATGCATATTTATAGAAGCGATGCTTAATTCTGTGAGTTAAGCCACCGGCAAGCGCACAATAAACGCAAAAATAGACGTAAAATGTCATCGCACACTGTAAGCTAAAGAATATTGTCAGTTATGTCAGAATGTACGCTATACACAGGCGCACACAGGCCAAGGAGAACCGAATTAAAAGAAAGTGGAGCAAAGTGGAAAAGAAAATGCTTGCAAAACATTTACAACCATCACTTTTACCTAATTGAATGTAAATAATCGGTGATTAGCGGAAATTCAAAATACCTCTGCTCATTATGACAATCACATATTTTCGGCTATAACGTACATACAAATACATGTAACACTATATTTCCAATGAATCTACGATAATGTAAATGACAGAGCCAAAAGATGAAAATTATCGCCAATTATAATTAATGAACACTCTAATATTATCTAAAAAATATTTCGGATAAATTATAACGTTAATTACTTATGTGGCAAATTATTTATTATGATTTTATAATAATGTACTTTAGAGGTTAGGTTCAACTGGTAAATATAATTTATAGGCTTATTCTTATAGCGATTATAATATTCTTTTCTAGATTCGTTTATACATTAGGAGAAAAAAAATTGTTTCCATAATAAATGCAATTGAAAGCCTAAGGTCCCATTGTATATTACTAACAATTATGTAAACGTAGAGGGAAAAACTTTTTTCCAATTTAATAAAAGTTCCGAATTAACGTATTTATATTAGCTATGATTAACTATTGTACAAAAATATCGGACATGTTAATTTAAAGATTGACAATGTATATCTGCATTATTTTAATTTGATGAAAAATTTCAGAATTAACAACTTTCAAGCACAAAATTTCATAGTAATTAACAACTTCGAAATTATTATTGAAAATTAAAATTTATATAATTAAACAATCGGTCGAAAAACGTTACTGCACACACGTAAGTTGTTGTCTTTTCTTCGAAATAAAATAATGTCCGTACTTTTCTTAAATTTTGACCAAAATTTTAATCCTGAATTTCGATATTTTTTTCCCAATATTAGCCTAAAAGGAAATTTTAAACTTATTAGGGTCTTAAATTCTTTCGTTATTTATTATTTAGAATAAGAATCCTTAATATCCTAATAAAAATAAATGTCCTAAGAAACTTGTATTCTTCCGAATATTTATATATTTTTACCAATACTTACAGTACGCATTCACTTAATATTCACACATTATAAAAGCATACGCACAAAAACAAGGAAATACACGTGAAAAAGAACTGATTCCGAGAACTAAAATTAACGAGAAGTAGAGGGATGGCGTATCTCCTCCCTTATTCCTCTTTTCGCTTTCCCCCCCCCCCTCCAACCACTTCCACTCTCCTCCCAATCATTTTATCTCCCCTCCCCCCACCTCCACCCCCCACCCCATCCTAGCCATAACTCACCCTCTCTGTTTCTATAATTCGATTCTGCTTGCTTATTTTGTAATCTTACCCAGAAGTAGAAGAAATAAAAGACGCCGAGATGTACAAGAGGATTTGAAATATTATTCAGCTACTATTTATTATTTATTAACTATTTATTAACTATTTATTAACTAACATTTATTTCGTGGATGCTTGATTTTAATATTCTAAAGTCACGTTAATAAGTTTCAAGCAATTACTTTATCATTGAAGTGTAAAAAATTAGGTGAAATTGTATGGCTATATTATATTTTACAACCATCGAAAATTACAAGATTACTTATAAATACAAGGAATGGAATCTTGTAATAGTAATGTTATGTTCAAAAGTCTTCTTTATGGAGAAACCAATAAAAAGTATATACTTTCATTAATTATTAGAATTTAAAATCAATGAAATTGTATTATGAATTTCATCATTAATTCAGTACAAAATATGAAATATCATGTAATGTATGTATAAATAGTTTTTTTGACAACACAATTTTTTTCAAATAAAATATAATATAATAAAAAATAATACTATATCAATTAATTTAGTAACTTAAAAAAAAAACAATAATAATAATAATAAGAAGAAGAAACAACTAAAATAGGAATGATATTTTATTATTTTTTTAAATAAATAGTATATTTAAAACAGTTGCATTTTATTTGACTAAAATTCATTGAATTTTAATGAAGATACCAAATTCTCTACAAGACAATAATTTTATACGAGTAAAATAAACAAAAATTATACTAATCATATAACATAAGACTATTGTTGACTATTGTACAACGAATGTTAATTGGAACAATGGCTCTTAACACGTGTAATAATTCTTTAAAAGAGCATATTAATTATGATTATTATTTAATGTACCGATTAATATTTAAATCAATATTTTCAATTATCCTGTAAAAATATTAATAATGTGTAGTGTAATAAGAAAATGTATTATGCGACTTTTTTATATGAACTAAATATGCGTTATTGATATGTGTGCTTATACGTAAATATATTAAGAAATTTTTCAGTGCTTGACATACTTATTTTCTTCTTCGCTTTATTTATTAAAAACTTTTGAAGCTAATACTACTTGGTTGTCACCCTGAGCAATAGTAGTAAAATTACATTGAGTACTTGAGAATATTAAAAGTTTCATTATAATAGAAAGAATATTTTTGTAAAAAGTGCCTTTTTAACTTATAACTATTACGAAATTATTTCATGTAGATGTTTGTTCATCTGTTCATATAGATTTCTAATCCCAATCATTATTTTCAAAAATGTTGAAGTATTGTAGTGTTTTTATCTACCAAGCAGCTTCTAAGCCTCGAATAATACAGATAATTGTATATCAACTAAATTTGTATGTTCACATTTATTTTATTTTATTTCCTTTAATAGTGAATTCTTTGAAACATGTATTTATCGTGTCGTTAATACTAATTAGATTAAGATGGATCTTTTTGATTTGAAATTTTTTATTATTACATCTTTTCTAATACCCATATAAGCTTTTCAATGTGTTTATCTATAAAAAAAACGATTTTATAAACAACGTCTTTATTATCCAAGTATTAAATTTAATATTTTAATTATTTATGAATTTATTTATCTTTCTTTTTTTACTACATAATTATAAGTTTCACAAAGAAATAAACAAGGGATTATAATATTATATCGAGTATTATAGATTTTCTATAAAAGATTATTTATTTAATTCACTAATATTGCAAATTATATAATTATAAATTATTTTTATTATTAAAAAACTTGTTAAATAATTTATATTCATTTACTATCTAGATTATATGAATGTATTGTTAAGAATTAGTTTATTAATTTTTTTTTTAACATTAAGTTCTTTTTCTCGTGTATCTTTAAATTGCTGAACTATAATAAAAATTTTTAGAATATTTTCGTATTTTTGCATTGAATGAAACTTATTTAAAAATATAAATTATTAATATAAATGTGAATATCAATATTTCTTTTTTTCGTTCTTTCAATATATACTTAAATTAATAACTTTCATTTCTAATTTTCATTTTTCTAATATTAAAAATTCCAACATTACGTATTAATTTTTCTACATATTTAATAATAATAATAATAATAGATATTATTTATTAAAATAATATTTACTATTATATGCATATATTAAATTAATATATTATAATATTATATATATATATATATATATATTAAAGTAATATTTAATATTATATAATATATACTAATAGCATGTATCAAATTAATAGTAATCACTTGGGAATCGTGTATATAATACAACGAATATTTATATTTGTAAGAATCTCATATGTCAGTCATAAAATTTAAAAAATGAATCATTTTCAAGCAGCAATTTCACGCAATCAATACATTTAAATATTTGCTACATAAATGCATTCAGAAGACATTACAAGCTTCGCTTATATATAATGTACACTATAATATATATATATATATATGTAGAATATAATGTAGACCAACGTGTTATGATATTACAATGTACAATGTATATTCAGCATAGGCACAAGAATTGAATATAAATGTTAATTCATTTTAAAAACAAATGTTTAATGTCAATTGCTTTTATTTTGTTTCCTCTTAAAATTATATGAATATTTATGAAGAAAATGCGTGAACTAACAGGTGTTCGCGCTTGAGACATTAGTTTTAATAGCTACATTGTAAACGTTGTATTACTTGTATATTTAATTATAATGACAATTTAATAAAATGCTTGATTTGGAATTTTTCTATTAAGAAATTACTATTAATGATATTAGAGACGATTATACGGATGGATTATACGAGTTGTACTGTTAATATCAATGTATGGACTTAATCAATGCTACTCGTAGAAAACAAAATACCTTCAATTTAACGTAATTTAAAATCTGGCTTTTAAAAAGGTAATACATATAGGATACGCGCGCGCGCGCGCACTCGTAAGCACACAAGCGCACATACACGTGCCCGCACGGACACTCTATAAAATTATTTTATTGCTAATTTTTTTCTTTTCAATAACTGTCCTTTCATTTGGTATAATGACAAACTTTCCTTCTCAATCCCCAGCTGACAAACCATCCACATACAAAAGAATCTAATTCAACAAGGGGCCGTCCCAATATGCTCAATGCACTACAAATGATCACTCTACTGAAAATTTCTGCATACATTTAATATTGTATTTGGCCCGAAGACAACTGCCAAATCTAACGAAGCTATCACGTCTCGTCCTTAGCCCCTTAGCCAAAGCTTTACCACTTGAATGTAGAAAGTAAGCGATCCCTTAGCGAGTACATAACAGCCTCGCAAGCAATCTCACGTAAATAAACAGCCCAAGCAAAAGCACCACTAATGAGCTCTCTAATATTTCGGAAGAGCCGACATATCACAGCCTATCAAGAAGATACTTTACGTACAAAATACCCATACGCACCACTGACGTTGCCCAGTCGTAATATTGTTGAGATAAATGTTTGGCTGCGCGTTGCCTTGAGCCTTCCCCTTAATCTGAAAATCGCAGCTGGTCGTAGGAGTCTATCAGCCAGCACTGCTCTTAGCTGCTGCTTTAAGGACTTGCGCGCTTGTCAAGAGAGCCAAATTTATTGATCGCCGAAGCACGCACCTCCGTTGCAAATGCATCCTTGTCTGTTGCACGATGTGCCTCGAATGCGCGCGAATATTCGTACCCGTTCGCGCTTTTATTTTATTGAATTGCATGGCAATTCAACGAGACGTGCACGCAAGCACACTGCAGTACTTGTGCCGAAGTAAGGCGACGACTCGCAACAATGAATCACCGACAAGATCAATAGCGCACTTATTAATCTCTCTAAAATTCTCGCTAAAAAGATTATTTAAAGAGACCGTATTCGGGTAGATTTTTGTACTCTCAAGCTTCCTAATAGACGGCGATTCTTTACTTAATATTTTTATGGCTGATAATAATTCTCTGCTCGATGAAGTTCATGTTTATTGAAGACGTGGGAGGTCTCGACGTGTAAGATCACGAGGCATTTATTTTACAATTAAAAGGGGTTCCGTTGGGAGGTTTTTCACAGCCCAAGAGACTTTAAGCAATTATAGGAGAGTGAAATTTTCATAAACAAGTCAAATGAGAATTATTCATCTATTTGCATTATTAAGTTCATTACAATTAAATATTAATTTGGACAGAATTGAAAAATATTTATAAGGACAATGTAATATTATGCGCAGAGAATTTATTCGTTAAAACTTGAAGCTATAAGCACTTACCAAATAAAAATACACTAAAGCAAATTTGAGAAAATAAATTCATAATTTTATATAAATGGAATATTAAATATGTATACAATAAATAGAATACTTATTTTTATTATAGGACAAAACAATTGTCAGAAATTATTTAATGGAATATTAAAAAATACTAATTATATTTAATCCGTCCGTAAACACTTGCAAATGTATGCAATTAAATTCATGTTTTTTTTAATATATTATAATTTATAATAATCAATGAACTAATGACACTTGGCATTACAGCATAACTTCTTAAATTAACGTCAGAAATGCTTCTTCATACGTAGCATTATTTTTAGTAATATAATATTAAATTAAAGAATAACGTATATTTTAATTCGTTATAATACTGAATTGTAACAATATAAAAAGCAATGGAAATTTATAAAAATCTTAAAATGTAAAAATTTCTTAGTAAATATTGGTTAATTATTTTTTTAATTCTCTCGTTCAAATGAGTGGATATTTTCATAAATTCATCTAATAAATCGATATTATCTATTATTGTACTAATAAACAAGCATTATAAGTCCGGGTTTTAGTATTTTACCATTATTCGGTTAATTGATTTTTCTCTCGCTCTTTTATATTGCAATTTATTGAAAATCTACATTAGAATGATGAAATTATTTTATTAATTATTATTTTCAACCTTCCTCAGTTGTTATAATTACTAATTGACGAATTGTCATCGACAAACTTATACAAATATTTAACGATTAATTGAAAACATTTACATATTATTTTAATTTAAAACATCAAAATATACTAATATTTAAAATCATAATTATTTAAGTACAATCGCTGTTATATTAGGGCCTTATTATTACTTACAACAATGTAGTATATAATAATAATAATAAATGACACTCTGCTTTCCGATAATTTAAATTACAAAACATAAAAACAGCGTTAATTAAGTATAATATTGATGCTTCTAGATTATTGGATATAGAATATTAAAATTAAAACATTTTACCAGATATTGTTATGTAAAAAGATATAAAAGTCTAAACAGGCATAAATCACTTTTATAAACTAAAGTAGTACGATGAATCCATTAATTTTCTGTTTACTATATAATTATTCAGAAAACATATATTCATAAATTTTACTCAAGTTTAAAAGTAAATTTTTTCACCTATTGAAAAAGTAATGTAATTGCAATATAAAAAATTAACGAACCTTTTTTATATCGAAATATCATATATAATAAGAAACCAATAACAATGATATTTTATAAGATAAAGATATAAAAATAAAACTAGGGTTATTAATAACCACCTTGTAATTTTTTTTATTTATAATTTCATATTTTTAAATTATTTGCAAATTATAATACATTAAATTTAAAAATTGTAATATATTGTGCATAATTTTTAGTACAAATAGTATAAGAAAAAATTTCACGAACTTTATAATACATAAAACATTTAATTCTTTTGTATGAAAACCAATCGGTTAGTTATCATTATGATTTTTAAAAATTAATATTTTTAAATTATATTTTAAGAAAAAGTTTAAAAACTTAATTCGTAGGACAAAATTTTAAATCACTACGCATAATGCTTATATTATTCAATTCTATAATATACGAGCCACATATTATTATTTATAGACTCTTACAAGAAACATCAAGTAGAACTAATATTAATTAAATTTTGTTTTAAAATAAATTTAATAATAAATGAATTGTTATAAGGTTGTACGTACAAAAATATAACACAGCATAAAGTTAAATTTAAATACAATTTTATACTTAATTAAATACTTTTCCATACTTATAAAATCAATTTATATTTAATTTTTATTCAAAATTATTATTATTATTTTATGAATTTAACACTATATGGACATTATTAACTTCAATTGTATAATAATTGATTACAAATGGAAATCATAATAACTTACTCTAACTAAATAAAAGTTCTGCTGTTAAAAAAACTCTCGTACTTGTTTATCATTAATGAAATTCTAAATTTTTCTGAATGAAATTAGTTTAGTGGCATGAACAATTTTTTATGATTATTTCTTATACTTCAATTATACTTGATTAACTTTATATACCTAATTTCTTTTCAGTTCAATATTTTATTAATAACCTTTAATACTTTACTAGTAACATATCTGTATGCCTATGTATACAAAAGTATACAATTTTAACACAATAAAATCTAAGTCACTTGTTTATTATTATAAATAGAAAATGTATTTGTAATTATTTTTTTCTAAATAGTAATTTATTTAACAGATAAGCGATATAGTTTACATTCTATGTTCATTGGCGCTCCCATTCTTCCTTTTCTGCTATTTCCTGTTCGACTTGTTTAATTATTGGTTGAAGATACAGTACATCCTGTAAAATAAATATATTATCCACTAAACAATATTATATACACTTTATGTTACAAAAATTTTAAAATTATTTATTGTACAAAATATGCCTGTGGTTATGAGTATACTTCAACTAAGTAATAATCTGAATACACAAATAATTTTTAAAATAAATATAAAAAACCAATACAATAACATGTATTACTCCAACATTTAAACTATACTTCAATGCTGCACACATTGATTTTAAATGTAAGCATTTTAATGTAATTATACAATTAAACTGCATTGGTTATTTTTTTATAAAACTTAACTAGTTTAATGGCAGCTAGATTAAGAAAACTATAATTATAAATTAAGCAAGAAGTATTTGTCAATTGGGTTTTATATTATTTAGAAGAATTTACTAACCTAGAAAATATTCAATATACAAATTGAAATGGGTTACAGTTTTTTTTTATGTTTAAAAACTATAAACTTTGTCTTACGTTATAACTTTGGTAAAATTTTAATCACGATATAAGTTAGTGTATAGATAAAATACTACAACAAATAAAATATAAATAAAATTGCTTCTTCTGTATTTATCTATTAGAACAAAGTATTTACTTGTTTGGAATTCAGTTAATAAATAACGATTTAATTAAAATGTATGAAATTTTTTAAAGAATTTACTAAAAACTGTCTAATAACTAGATTTATTACTGGACATGACCAGATAATTAGGAAATTATATAACAAAATTTTTATTTGATAATTAAGCATATTTTTTCAAATTTTAAACACTACATAGCAAGCAAACCAAAGTATATTTAAATTATTACAAAATTTATACTATATTATATGTTAGATAGAAAAAACTCGCTTATAATAAGATATTTTATCTTTAAAGGGATACGAGAAGTTTATAGGAAAAGAACTACAGTATATTATATAACCCAAATATCTTCAAAATATTATTGAAAACAGTCATATTTGATTTTAAAGTTAATATATCGACCAATTTATAAATTACATATTAACGATTTTCATAAAATTATAATTTTAATAAAATACATTAATATCTCATACAATAAGGGAGTTAAAATTTATAAATTTACATTTCATACCATTTTTTATTTTTTATATCGAGTCAAATAATTCACTTCTATACTTTAATATTAATAATAGAACAAAAGAGAGAAAAAAATCTTACAGAAATTTAACTATATTAATCGGAATTGAATCGATTATAAAATTAATTGAATAAATTGTATCCAATATAAAAAAAAAAGTTAAATCACAGCAGTCATTTATATTTTATAATTACTAATAAGTCAGTGATTCGTACAATATCTTGTCAGAAAAATCATTTGATCAAATGACAATTATATATTTAAAATTTTTTTGATAGACTTACTTTTTCAAGAGTTGTCCATTCTTCTTTAGGTAATACGTCCTTTCTCAGACATAAGTATCCAGCTCGAATAATTCTAAAGTTTCGTTCTGCCAATAGATCTGGATCTAGACGACGCAAAGCTTCGGTTATTACTGCATCCTCGTCGAGTAAATCATCACGTAAAAGACCTGACGAGTGATTATTAAAAACAGATAATTAAACATAGTTAAAAAAATTTTAAAAAAATAAAATCATAATTAAACGAAAATCAAATCACCGTATTTACGAAATCCAGATGAATTATAAAGCCACACTTTAAGAGGTTTATCTAGAAACAAGAATTAATCTTTCTATATTATGTAAGCTAAATAAAATACAAGAATTTAATTAATCAATAAACGAATTGTGCCAAATGTTACCAATGAACTGTGGAGGTTGCAGGTCTAAATATCTAAAACTTTTAACGAATTTCCTCATTTTTACAATGAAAAATCAACTAATTTTTCCAAAAAAAAAACTTCAATTCGCTAATACTACTTTACAACTTTAACTTGGCCAAGTTTAATACACACAGCTTGGAAAAGCTGTATTGTATGTCTGAATTGTAGTCTTTCGCGACATGCGCAAAGAAAATTTAAATTTCTTGGTTATCACTAATCTGCTTGTGTGAAAACTTATATATATATATATATGGATACATATACATATAAACCTAATGGCAGTTTGAGACAATATATTTTAATAAATTAATGTGGCACATTAATTATCATGTTTCTATTTATTTTTTTTCTTTTTAATTTATTGAAATACAGAGTATCGTAATGAAAATCTATTTATTTGGTAATAAAAATGTAAATATTTCTAAAACATTCATTCAAATGTAAAACTTCAAATAATTTAATACATAATCTAAGTTCATTATAACCCATAAACAAAAAATATCATTTTTTTACTTCAAGAAATATACCACAATTATGAGTATATGTTTGATCTTGTGAAATATAATTAAATTCTCGCGCACTCTTATATGCCAATAAGATTAAAATTCAATTGCATTGGTTATTATAAGAAAGATCTATATTTCCAAACACGTTGCGTTTACCGATGAAATTATTTAATTATGGTAGCCGAACTCTTGGCGCATTCAAGATCATTTAAAAAAAATTTTTTTAAAGAAGTTAATTTTTTATTTAACATAATTAATTGAAATATGCTTAATTATTTGTTGTTTATGTACCATTTCAATTAATATAATATACGGCTCTGTCATATTCTTGATAAATAATAATACAATTAATAACTGGATTAACAAATGATTAAGAAAACATTTAAATAAGTATTAAAACACCGTTTTGTTGACATTTACGTTTATATTATAATTGTGTATTTTTTACGCGAGTAATAAGTAATGTAGTAGCAGAAAATATTAAGCGTAAAATGATTTTTAAAGTTATTCCGTTACCAATTTCAATATTAAAGAAGCTTATGTCAAATTTCTAATATCCAAAATATATGTAAATTTGATTTTATAATATGTAAATTTTAGCTTTATAGTTTGTATCGTAGAATCTAATGTAATTGAAATGTAAAATAAATAACCGGATAAATTACGAAAAAAAGAGATAAAATAGTGAAAATGCTAAAAAATAAATCAAAAACAAAAATTGTATTTTCTACATAAATGACCCAAGAAATATATATATATATATATGCAACATTATCTTATTAAAAATTCAAATGTATTTAAAGGAAAATTTCTATAAATTTTTCTAAGCAGCATTAAAAAACTATTTATTTGCAAATTGATTAAAAAAAAATTATTTATTACATACATGCGTGTGTACATGTTTATATTTTTGTCAATCATTTCAAGAATTGAGGTACGCGTTGTATTCATTAAATCCTATTTCTGTCTTTATAGCGTACAAAGTAGACTGTATCATCATCGGTAAATATATTTTCATCATCTCTCGAGTCATCATTGTCAAGAAATTATTGTACATGATAAATGTATTGTAATATATAAAAAATTATATAATCAATTACCAAAGAACCTCTTCATGCTTAATGTTGACGCACTCAAAATTTTATGTAAATATTGCAATTGAAACAAAGAAAGAAAAGAAAAAAACGTACTCGTACAATCGGTATATTTTACCTAAATATTAATTTATAAATAGTTGAAAAATTCATAATAACGTAAGTAAGTTTGCACATTAGTTAGACATGTGTAAACGGACGATATTGCATAGATATCCACACACTACCAATAAAAAAAGAGAAACAAAAATGAATAATCTTTTATAGACTTTCATTTATCATTTTCAAATGAGGCGCTCGCTTAGCAAAATAATAACAATTGCTGCATGCGCAAACCGTTTGTCCGTAATATATTATTTTGCATCGCATTTCCGTTTTATGCGTATGTGCCTGTGACTTTTTGAAAATTCAGCAAAGCCCTGCGCCCGTAAATAATTGGAGTCGCTCCTTCCCATCGAGGGCCTTAATCGTTTATTCCCACGGTCCGCGAACGAAAAATAATGGTCCGCATTAAAAGTTGAAAAAGTTAAGGGCGAATGGGATTATTTGGGAATAGATGGAGCCAGTTGTCGGTGTGCGCGTAGGAAAAAGCGTTGCGCGTCCGGAGGGTATAAATAGGACATGCGACAGTGATTCCTTCGCCTCTTCCTCATCAAGAGTAGAGTTCTGTTCACGTGTGGTTGTGTCTCCTTTTTCCACAAAAATAGGTCACACAACCCACCTCCATTATCGTGAATTAACTCTCCTATAAAAATCAATAAAAAAACAAAAAAAATATAAAAACACATAAAAAAAACAATCAAAAAAATCGTAAAATCGTAGCTGAGAAAATCCGCGAGAAAGAGTAACTTCGAGAGGTAAATACTGACAAATCTGTCGAAGAGAAATCGGAAAGGAATCGAAAAGTAAGGGGATTCGAAGCACGCGTCGTCGTCGTCGTCGTCGTCGTCGTCGTCAATCAAAGAAGAAAAAGTTCTTTTTCCAAAAAGTGCCGAGGTACGCAACATATAAAGTGGATATATATTTTCACGGTTAGTGAAGAAGAAGAAGAAGAAGAGAGGAAAAAGAATCTGTCCCTTAAAAGCAACGACGAAGGTAATAATAAGAGCAGCAGCAACAGCGAAGATCGAAGGAAGAACAAAGAGAGAGGCAACTCAAAAAAAAGTAACGCAGTAACGTTTCATTTTTTTCTTCTCCAGTACCGATTCTTCTGACACGTTAACGCACAGACACACCACACGTACACTCGACACACATAACACACACCCAAAAAAAAAGGAAACGAGGCAAAAACCTAATAAATTCAAAACTTAAAAAAAAGGAAAAAAAGTGAAAAAAGAGTAAAACAATAGCGGTAACAGCGGCTCCTCCTTCATCTACAACTAGCACGCGCAGCAATTATAACCTCAAAAAGGAGATTTAGCAAGCCTCCTCGCTCTATACAAAAAAAAAGAGTAAAACAGCAACGAGAAAGCGAAGATGAATCCAGGAGCGCAGAACTACCCGATGGCCTCGCTTTACGTGGGTGATCTACATTCCGACATCACCGAAGCCATGCTTTTTGAGAAATTTTCATCGGCCGGTCCCGTACTCTCCATACGCGTGTGCCGTGACGCTGTCACTCGCCGTTCCCTCGGCTATGCCTACGTCAATTTCCAGCAACCTGCTGACGGTTAGTAGTAATAATGCTCCCTGCGAATCCTAATTGCAATGTCCCTTGATATTACCAAAGATAAACGAGGAGATGAATTTCGCCTGCGCCACAGGCTAGTGACGACGAGAGGGGGAGAGTGAAAAAATGATTTCATACGCAGTGTATTTTACCTCTGCCCGACACGTGCTCCCATAATCCTTTAACGTGCTACTTCCATATTGAACTTCCTTTCTTATCGCTGCGTCCCATACATTTTTTTTCCCTCCTCCCGATCATCGTCGCCTTACTCTACCCTCTCTCATCCCCACATGGACATCATATTTATGTGTTTTGTGTATTTTCACGGACAACAACAATTGCCGACGACCACCCGCCAATTCCAATCATTTACCAAATTAAATTCGCCCTCGTTTTATATCAAGTCCCTCACTCACTCTCTCGCTCTCTCGCTCTCTAAATCGGAAATAATTCCAATTCCAGACTTAATTTCTCTTTACTTATATATTATCCATTTAATTCGTAATTCTAAAAGAGATGCACAATAAAAAGTTTGTCCTTAAACTCTACTTGGCCCTTCAAATCTATTATTAACCTTCTAAGATAAAAGGAAGTTGATATTAAAATATTGAACGAAAATGACACAATGACTTTCTCCACATTTAAAACATCTAACCGATAGATTCTTCCATCTTGACGTAATCTACTTAATTTCAATTAAATCGGAAGGATTAATTCCAAGACGACATCGAGTCGACTATACTTTACTTTGTTAACATTTGCTTCCCTGAGTTCATGTTATCCGAGGGGCATGTTTTTTTTACTCAATATTACTTGATCAAAATTATATTCCAACGTGCTCTCGGACCCCTCATTTCTCTTCCTCGCCTAGTTTATTTTATATTATTGCCGAGTTGATATTGACGAGTATAAAATCCAATAAGATTGCCTCGCTCATCGTTTGCGAGTCCAAATACGCGATGATAGAGCAAATTATTTTTCCACCAATGTCGCCGTCGCGGCCGTACTCCTTTCACTTAACTACTTTAGAAACTTACATTACATTACGTAGGTACGTGTTCCATGTACACGTGCATTAACGTCTGCTACCTGAGAAATATCCATTCTTTCCTATTTATTTCTTGATATTTCTTTATCAGGAAATGATGTCATCATGCTCGTTCAAGAGTCTCATATATTCCAGGGAATTTGAAAAAAATCTTCGTACGCATTGTTGATCTTACAAGCATTTAATCTAAAATGATAAACCAACTCGTCTTTCCGAGTTTTTTTCTTCTTCTTTTCCTTCAAGGTTATGTAGCCCGCGACATATGGCGTTGCTTGGAAAATTTTATACTAGATTGCATGTCTTCGCAATTATTTATTTTAAAATGAAAACGAATGATTTCAGAACGGCAAAGAAAAGGATTAATATATTTGGATTGATTGGCCAATAATAGGAATCGGATTGCTGTTTATTGTGCATTTTAACAAAGTAGGAAAATAAAGACAATTGATGTTATTAAATTTTTCCAGTCCACCGCAACAATGTAACTTTTTCTTTTCTTAAATTGGAAAAATGTTAAACCTAGATTATCCATCCTAGGCCTACTCAATGTTTGCTTTTATTATCTTGCAACTCTTAGATATCGTACGAATAAAAAGGGGGTGAAGATTTAGGGAAAGATTTAATAAGATCCGCAGTTGTATGAAAAAATTAGTAAGCGTGTATTGGTAATAGTAAGCCCTGATTGTCAATAAAAATTTCAAGAAATTGAAATTTTCTTCTAGTTTCCTCTTTAAGTTGAAATTGAATATCATTTTTCAGCGGAAAGAGCTCTTGATACTATGAATTTTGACATGATAAAAGGGCGTCCGATCCGTATAATGTGGTCGCAGCGTGATCCATCACTTAGACGATCTGGCGTTGGGAATGTCTTTATCAAAAACTTGGATAAAAATATTGACAATAAAGCCATGTATGATACATTCTCGGCTTTTGGCAATATACTCAGCTGCAAGGTCGCTCAGGATGAATCAGGCTCGTCCAAAGGTTACGGTTTCGTGCACTTTGAAACTGAAGAAGCTGCTAATAAATCTATAGATAAAGTTAATGGAATGTTGCTGAACGGGAAAAAGGTAAGACTCTTCATCGATGGCCCCTGTTTTGAACACCGTATGGAAAATGACTCTGGAGTAAAAGATCCTATGGTTTATGCATACACATAGATTATAAGATGTTTTATTTTGGAGTTGTTCTCTGTAAGCTGCTCTTTACAGGAGCCATCGATACTTGGTAGAATTAGATTTTTCATTTCTACAATGCGCAGAAATGAAATAAAAAGTCTAATTCTTGAAATAGTAAATTTGAATTTCATACAGTGGATAGCAGTTTTATGTTACTTTTCAATTAAACCACGTGAGAATTTACAAATTTGGCTCGTGAATTGAAGTGCCAGAGTTTCATGCAAATGTTCATGCTGCTCAAAACTAATTATAAATATTTAATTAATATAATCAAAGTATAATCAATCTACTACATTGCTTATGCATTTGCCGATGAAATGTAGTAGCAGACGTCCGTAATTCCATCTCAATAAAGCTTTATTTATATTTAAATAATTGAAAAGATACTCTACCAATACTGTATGAAATTACATTCAATACAATTATTTTATATTTGCTTTATTTCTCATGCATTACCAAATTAATTTTTAAATAGATTTTTATCTTATAGATGGAGCTCGCAAAGTATCGACTATAAAAAAATATACTCCGAAATATATGTAATCTTCTTGTTTCTAGATCCAATCGACAGTTATATAGAGACAAAATACTTGATCAATGGTTTGTATGTGGTTTCATACGTACAAACCAATACAAATCTATTTTGTACTAAATTGATACCTAAGTATACAAATTTTTACAAATTAAAAATTAGCTTTATATATTTAAGTGTATAGCGTAACCAGATTCAGTTACCCAATTCAGAAATCGAAAGTGAAGAAATATACAAGGGAATAGAATTTTTCCAAAGCCGTGTGGTTCAACAAGGGATATGTATACACATATACTTGTACTATCTCTTAGAAAGTATGCTTCTTATAGTGTCGTGTGTGCCATTTTACGCTTTTGATAGAATAAAGATATTAATTTTCAAATAGTATTCGTACTATAGATAAAGATAAGAAAGAGAATATGTCTTTTATAATCTTCAAACGAATCCGTCGAGTTAAAAATTAAGTAAAATTGTTCTTACCATTCCATATTTGGGAGTAAAAATTTTGATCGCAAAACAATTATTTATACGACCTAAACCAATGTATATCCTTATCAACTCGGAGCACAAGAGATATACGTAGAAAATTTTTAACTTTTTTTTTATTTTCTTTTACGTAATTTACTAAATTACATCCAATTAAATAAAGACATTGGTTATTTAGTATTTAAAAAATCGGCTTTTACTCTGATTAATTATTGATTGTGAATTTCATAAAATTCTAACAAAGCTAAAGTAAATAATTATAATTGAACTGTTGCGGTAACGTTTTGAAACAATGTTAATTGATTATGAATAATATTTGATTTCTGGGTAATCATTAAATTAAACAATGTCGAATAATACTAAAGTGTTTATACAAAAATACTGTATGCTAAATCACGCGTTGCTGCAGATTATTTTACTTACCCAGGGTTCGCTTTGATTTTGTCAAATTGTCAAATTGTTAGTGAAAGGTCGAAAAAAACGTGTCTATTCGTGTTTATAAAATTTTAAAGCTAATTTGTGTATTTTTTGAATGTGAATTATTTTGAAATGATAAATTGTATTAGCAATTACATTTTGTAAAGTAGGACAAGATCGTATCTGCAAGTCAGTAATATATATATATATGTATTTGTATTTTTTGTTGTGCGTTATAATTTTTAATGACATTGTTCAGGAAGCACGAAGTTTTAAGATAATTCGAGAAGCACTTTTACGATTATTTAAACACACTTTTTTTTTCTCTTTATCACGGTTTGTTTACTTTAATTTTTTATTTCACAAGGAGATTTACACAAAGCTACCAGTTCAATTTCATATTTGTTATGAAATTGAACGCTAAAATAAGTATACATAGAAGCCTACAGGTAATTACTTCTTTGTTTTTTTTTTATTACGAACAGTACGTCCAGTTTAAAGTAATTGAAAAGACAGTAGTAGTTGTCCAATTTTGAAAATGGACAGTGGAAAAAAAAATGTCACTAATAAAACTTCATTTTGAAATTATGTTTACGTTTTCAAGCTCTTAAAGATAATATGAAAATATTGTATTATGAATAATCGTTGAGAGAAATAGAGAGATGCCGGGTGTTGACACGTGGTGTACGAAAAGCACTCGGTTGTCAAGTTGCGCGTTAAAGTCGCGCGTTAAAATGATTATTAAACGTTCGCGCTCAAGTTGGATCGTGCGATCAGCTCTCTCTCTCGCTGCTCGTATTCTTACTTGTCATGCTTATAAATCCCGCAATAACCTTCGTAGGTCTACGTGGGTAAGTTTATCTCCCGCAAGGAGCGCGAGAAGGAACTCGGCGAGAAGGCCAAACTCTTCACAAATGTGTACGTGAAGAACTTTGGCGAAGATATGACAGATGACAAGCTGAAAGAGATGTTCGAGAAGTACGGCACGATCACCAGCCACAAGGTCATGAGTAAGGACGACGGCAAATCACTGGGTTTTGGCTTCGTGGCGTTCGAGGACCCGAGCGCGGCCGATCGTGCGGTCGCCGACCTTAATGGGAAGGAGATATCCGAGGGCAAGATCATGTACGTCGGCAGGGCCCAGAAGAAGGCCGAGCGCCAGCAAGAACTTAAGCGCAAGTTCGAACAACTTAAGATAGAGAGGCTTACCAGGTATCAAGGAGTCAATCTTTATGTCAAGAATTTGGATGATACCATAGATGATGAACGTCTTAGAAAGGAGTTCTCTCCCTTCGGAACAATAACCTCCGTCAAGGTAGGCCTTTCCATACTACTTTCATTCACAAAAGCGAGGGGCATTTTTTAATGCACGTGCCGGCTCAATTTGCTCCCGGATTTTCATTTCAAGTGAATTGACTCGCCGTGATAAAGTTGCGTGTGAAGTAAATGTATGGAAATTAATGGGACGCTATCTGTCACGGCTATTATATATTCTATTTGAATCTAATTAATATCATAGTTTGGAATGTAAGCAAACGAGATTGTAAAACTGTTTGTCGGTATTTTAGTGAAAAGAGCATAGAGAGATTCGATTGTTGCACGAGAGTACAATTGATGGAGCAATTATGTGTACCAAGGCATGCAAATTTTCCTTTTCATTTATCGAAGATTATGTTAAAAACCAAATCCATAAATTAATGCCAATTTAATGACTATTAATAGGTTGCAGTCAATTAATATTCAATTCAAATTAAATCATTAAAGTGAATATAATACATGAATGGACAGAATTTTTATAACAATAATCTGTTTCTGTTTATTTTTAGTACATTTGTGTGTCAGAAAATTATATCTATAAGTGTGCCGATAAGTATATATCGTACAACTTATCAATATTTTTTTAAAACTCCACGTAAATATAATTGGTAAATTTAAATAGAATTTGATATAAGAATGAAGGAGATGCATTTTAGATAATTACATCTACTTTGGCCATTAAATCTAATTTGTAATTGCATGCATTACGATAAATTTACGCCGCCTTATGCGTCCCATTCAATCATTATGCTTCCGCAGCAAAATTTCTAATTTCATTTGTCAAAAATTAATGGTCCATTATTTTTATTAATATTCCATTTATTTTCAGCTCGATTTTGTTGAAGAAAAAGCTCATTCACTTTATTCATTGATTTATTTAACCTTAGCGATCTTTGTGCTCTAACCCGTCATTGATTTCCTATTTGGCAATAAACTTGAAAACATCTAGTCATAATATTCTAGCCCGCGAATACAAAGATTTTCGCGTAGCCTCACGATTTAAGCTCAAGTCTATGTAATTTTATGACAATTACTGGTTATCGATACTTTTGAGGACTACTAAATTCTTAATAATTACGCAATAATTCGAATATACTTTAGTACAAACTATTGTTTGTAAGTAGAGAGATTCCTCTTCTTTTTTTATTTTTACTAATTACTTGTAACAAATTACTTTAATGAATACATTGTTACAAAATCTGTTTTGATTTTATTATCAAATTTACTATGCTTATTTATTAACCAATCTAATCTTTATACCAAAATTCGCCAACCAATCTCTATTTTTATTCTACTTAAATGATTATCATTTAAAATTCTTTTTACCTATAAATAGAAATAAATGATGAGCCATTTTATCGTTGACAATGTTCCTGTTGAGTGTAAATACTGGTCTTGGAAATTTCAGTTGTATTACATTTAAAAATTCGTATTCTTGTTTTTGAAATTATTTTCATTTTGCCGTTGTATAAAAAAATATCGAAAATTTAGTTGTCAACACTATATTTATCTTTATAGTATTGTCATATCTGGCTGATCTCTCAATTAAACGCATTTAGAATGTATCGATTATCGTAGAGTAAGTACCACACGCAGTAAAAACAAAGTACACACACACACACACCGTATTAAATATTAGAAAGAAAAACAAAATGAAAAACAACTGAAAATAACAGTGCGTATTAATTGAGATTATTTATCAGTCTTTTTGGAAAGCTATCGGTTTAAAAAATTCATATCTTTCATCTCACATTCAACTAAATAATTCGGTTTGCATTAATTAAGCCCAATTCTCGGACGATAAGCAATCAAAATTGCGCAAAATCGAGAGCTCAGAACGAGATTAAAACAACATTTGTTTATATAAAAAAGAATCCAATTCACCCATTCGAAATGTGCATTTATTTTGATTAAAAATTAATTATCAGTTTATTATTGCCGTCCAATTATTCTGGCAGCTCCCAATATAATTGACATGCTCTTTAAATAACTAATCCAATAGCTTAATTATACTACTGTTTAATATATTTCGTGCAATTCATCGAGAAGTTTGGAATGCAGCTTTCTCATGACGTGAAATGCCGAGGCCGACGTAGTGTGCACAATGAAATCAATAGTTATAAAAATGATTTTATATTCTTTGAATTCTCCATAATAAAGTTAACGAGTACGGAAATTATGTTTGCGACGATTTGCTTTGCAAAAAGGGAAGTTAATAATAATTCGATCGCGAGTCCTCGAGCTTGCTAATGCTAAGCGAGTAGTATTAACCGAAATTTAATTTGTGCGTGCCAATGTGAATATAACTCATTTTAAAATTATTTCAGGAAAGCTCTAAATTGCACCTCGACCTCCTCGCCTTTTCTACCTTATGCACGCGTAGGTATCATCCGCAAGTGCGATTCCATGATCAGATTAACTTTAACAATTACTCGGCTACTTTTAACATGCAATTGCGCGCATGCAAAATTGATGGAAAAACGTGGAATTCCGTGGACGCGTTCGTGTTCGTGGGAAATCAAACGAAACATTAAAACAAACCAAAAAATAGCCTTTTATGCCGAGCCCTTTCTCTTTGCTCTATCGATAATGCCGTCACGCGAATTGGAAGTAGTATTTTTGGAAAAGCAATCACCAATGCAATTGTAGGCATCATTAATATTATCCAGTATCTATCGACTGATTCATCCTAATTGGAATTGAATTTTCCAAATTTCCATGTTAGAAAATTAGGCGGCGCGTGTATCATAACCATAACCCACGTTGATTCCGAGGTACGTCATTCAGAGAAACTTGAACAAGAATTCACTTCACCCACATATCCTGCCGGTGGTATATACTTAATCATAACCGAGATAACCCAACATTCTCCTACGTCACGCTTCATACTCTATTATTTTTACGAATGTAACAGTAGTAGCGATCGCAATGCTAACGTTCCCTGTGAGCTTTCAATTGACTGGCTTGATAATGTCAAATTTGCAATTCACCATCAAATCGGGGTAATTAGACCTTCGTAAACTCCATCGATACAAAGCTTAATTTGGTTACTTTGCTCTGGTTGAATATACTTTGATCTGGTCAAATCCCACTCATATATCTTCAACTCGCCATTCATTAACTCTCCTGCCTTAACGATAGATCCCTGGAGATATGTCGGCATTATTGCTTAAGAGGAGAGAGAGAGCACCCTCCTCCAATAATTTCACAGCGACAATAAGACAAAGTACTCGAATCTCCTAGGTAATGATGGAAGATGCACGAAGCAAAGGCTTCGGCTTCGTGTGCTTCTCGCTGCCGGAAGAGGCGACCAAGGCCGTGACCGAAATGAACGGGCGTATCGTTGGCTCGAAGCCCCTTTACGTGGCGCTGGCCCAGCGCAAAGAGGACCGCAAGGCCCACCTCGCCTCCCAATACTTGCAGCGCGTGTCCAACATCCGGATGCAGCACATGGGACAGGTGTTCCAAGCCGGCGGAGCGGGCAGCTACTTCGTGCCAACGATACCCCAGCCCCAGCGCTTCTACGGCCCAGCTCAGATGGCTCAGATTAGGACGACGCCGAGGTGGCCGGCCCAGCCGGTGAGGCCCAATGCCCAGACGGGCAGCTCGGGCTTCGCCGCCATGCAAACACCATTCCGAGCCACGCCAAGGGCGACCGCTGCCCAAGCTGGTGCGATGCGCAATCCTCTGTCGGCCAGACCCATAACAGGTGAGTCTCTCTGCTTATTAAAACCTTATTTCCACTGTGATGTCGGATGTGACGCCGAGATATCTAGCCGACTCCAACCCCACCCCACCCCCCACTCACGACCTCGCCAACGCTAATAATATGAAAAATATCAATTATTAAGGACAACAAGCTGTCGCGGGGGCGGCCAATATGCAGAATCGCTCGATGGCTGGGCCAGCGGTAGGCGTATCGCCGCAGTCGCGGCCCTCCAATTACAAGTACACGCCGAACATGCGCAACCCACCGCAGGCGATGGCCATGCCAGCCCAGAGCCCCGTCCAGCAGGCTGTGCACATTCAAGGTCAAGAGCCATTGACAGCCTCGATGCTCGCCGCAGCCCAGCCTCAGGAGCAAAAGCAAATGCTCGGCGAGCGCCTGTTCCCGCTCATTCAGTGCATGTATCCGAACCTCACCGGCAAGATCACCGGCATGTTACTCGAGATCGATAACTCGGAACTGTTGCACATGCTCGAGCACGGCGAGTCGCTCAAGGCTAAGGTGGAGGAAGCCGTAGCAGTGCTGCAAGCACATCAAGCCAAGCAGGCCGTCGCGTCGAAGAAGGAGTAGATTTTCTAACTTTTGTTCTCCCCACCCACCCATCCTCCTCCTCCTCCTCCAAATCCCAATCCCGATTCCAATCCCTATCCCAATCCCGATCCCGATCCCCACCCATCCTCCTCCTCCCAAACACAAACACACACACGCCCCAATGACGAACGCTCCTTCTCTCAATTTCCTCGAGTAACGCGTTCTTCTCCCTTCGTTTTTTCTTTTATATTTTTTTTTTTTTTTATTTTTTTAATTTTATTTTAAAAACGTCGTTTCGTTCGTTTATTTTTTTCTTTGTTTTGCTTTTCTTTTCTTCAATTGATTTTTGATTTCCTTTTTCTTTTGATGGAAAAAGAGAATAAAAGTTTTCTTTTCAAACTATGCATCGAGTTTTTTTATGAATCCCTTCTTTGAGCATGATGATATGCGGCGAAGAAATAATTTTTAATTTTACTTTCTGTATCGATTTATGTAATGTGACTTGAATTGAAAATTTTGTGTGGATTTTGCAAGATTCATAAAGGGTTTAAACAATAAAGTAATATTCCATTTTAAGGTGAATCTTTTATTTCGCATAAAGATGATCTGAGAAAACAAAAGGACATTTTATGAAAAATTACAAATGTATTTATTTAATAAATTACAGATACAAAAATAATTCATTGTCGATATTGTCGTGTTGTGTTGTGTGAACATTTTTTTAATCATTAGCTTTGCGTTTCAGGCCTTTCGTACATTCAGTCCTCAGCCAGTTTGACATTATACTCTTGGATCCTAAATTCCTTCTGTACGCAAAAGATAACAACAACATTAAATGCACTCGCTTAAATCACAGAATATAAGTATTGCCGACTTACGTGGGACCTTGTAATAGTGCTCGGGAACCAATTTTACTTGTCTTGTAAAACTTCAAGTCGCTTTGACAATTGGCTTTTATCTGGGTGACCGCGTCACGCGACGAAACGCCCTTAAAGTCCAACCAAGCCTTAAAAAAAACAAGAAGAATTTAATAATTAAACCAAGTCCCTTTTAATTACAATTGCGTACCTCGACGTCCGCATCTTTATTAAGTAATAGCGGCATTCGATGATTTATTTTGCTTAAATTATCATCCGATTCGGTGGTTATGACGGTACAACTGAGGAGCGTTTCGCCCTACAACATATGAGCATTATAAATAAATTTCTTGACCTACAAATATGAAAGCCGTAATTAATTAAACGACTGCTCACACTCGGTAACTTGGTGCTGCTGAAAAGGCCCGCTGCTTTTAATAAATTATTGTCGGCCGAATGAAGATAGTACACTTCGGCTGGCAGGAGACCAGTTTTTTTTAACTCGAAGAAACCTTCCATTATAACAACGCAACGCTGACCTTGATTTAACGACGCCGAGTAGACCTTACTTTCATATAGATTTTCAACACGTGCATTATGCGTCGTACCCTTCCATTCCTTTATATCATCCTACAAATTTTTTTTACACTTGCGATAAAGAAAATATTAAAATATACAAAAAACATGCGATTATTATCATCTTAAAACGATAGAGGTGGCAACATAGTTTCCTTTTCATAAAAATAAAATGCCAGAGCAGTAATATGGGTGAATTTCAGTCTATCCATGATATCTGATAATGTAGATGTAATGGAAATTACTGGGACAATCAATTTCTGTTTTATGTATGGTGAAACAAATAATAGAATGTACATGGCAATCCAAGAGCATATTAATAACAGATAATCTATCGCAGATGATAAATAATTTCATACAAGCATTTAATATTGAAAGAGAACTTTTACTTTAGATTATTTGGCGAATATGAGTTCTTGAAAAGCACAGTTCTCTAGACTCAATCGTGATTTTATAAAATCTTTTAGATTAATTTTAATAAGAGTGTGCTTGTTAAAAAAAAATGTAAGGATACAAATTATGGACTTTTTAAATTCTGTGGTTAACCAAGGTCCTTCCATCTATTAATTTGAAAGCGATGCTCTATTTATTTATATAATCCAAATTGTAATCAAAAGATTTTTGTTTAATTGTTTATAAGACAGTGATCTTTCTCCATCGAGGAATAGATGAAAATACAAGTACATTTCAAATTAAAAATTACTTTTAATCAAAGTATAAAATTATCATATTAATTCACTATAATTTCATCAAATAACTTTACTACTAAAATTAAAGCTCGATGAAGTGCATACACGTCTCTATGTAAATAGCATTACATTTAGAAAATCTTTACAAAAATCAATCATAAAAGAAATGTATAAATATTTTTCAAAAGCTTTTACCTTATACCAACATGGAATAAGATTCCAATACATAGGACAAAACAGACGAACTTCTTCTGGATTTTGTAAATGTAGTCCATTGATAATGACAGGCAAACCGTTGCTCTTTGGTTGTAAAACGCTACTTGGTTCATAATCAACAAATTTGTTGTTATTATTCCAAGGTATGTCATGTTCAATATCATTTATTTTGTAAGCACATTGTTTACTGAGCTGGTCTTTCGATAATTCACTAAATTACGTATTTAATAATTAGTATAGCTTAATTTACGTACGTTTGAAAATAAAATTTTCACTAATTTTGGCAATAAGCTCGATGAGTAATGGAAAAACATGCCTTTACCTTTATTTTAAAACTTGCGCGACTTACCAAAAACAAAATCTACACATGGCAAATGAAAGAAACGTCTTCTCGGTTGCAAAATATTGAGAATAAGCATTAATTGATCGATATTTTGCATTTGACTGCTGACGTTTATTAAGAAAATAATTTAGATTAAAGAATGGCTTTTGTATTTTTCGTCCTCTTCGCTCGCCACTACCCTCTCTCCCGCCAAATTCACACGTGGCTCTGACAAATAACCAACTTGCGCGAACTGCTTCCGCCCACAATTAACAATTCAGCATGCGATAACCACGTTTTCTCATTTACACAGTCGACCACCAACACCACCACACACTACCACCACCTCACGAAACATGATACCAGCCACGAGCATATGATATAACCTCACCTATTAGCTGTCATGGAATCTTAAATTCCTCGCGTTATTATCATGGAAGTGTGCTCGTTGTGCATCTACACATGTCATACATTATTCTATCTACATATGAAATACATTATTTTGCAAAACTAAAATATCTTCACGTCTTATAAGTTTACCTGTAAGCATATTTAGCAGAGATATTGGCGTTCAATTTAACATTAAATTAGTACAGATGGACTTATTGATATTTTGATTCTTACAGGTCTGACGAAACTTTTGACGAAATTTCATTTTATTTCACAGAAAATGAAAGAAAATACTACCATTCGCTCGCATTCCAATCAATTAATTATTATCGTAGTTTAAGAACCTTTATGAACTTATTGGTGAATTGCACGGTTAAAGTACCATCACTCGAAGAAAAATGAGTTTGTAATTAAATTGCGGAAAGTCGTGAGGGGGGGAGGAGTAGCGACGCAATATAAAAACAAATACCAATTTATATAAAATGTCGTATAATTATATGAATGTTTTTATAAAAATTTTGACATTCGCAAGTGTTACATTTTCGCTGACTTTGATATTATTATTTCAGTACTTGAATTCTCTCCAGTCGCATTATTTCATCGATGAGAAGTTTCATATACCGCAAACTTTGAAATACTGTAAAGGACAATTTTTCGAATGGGACTCCAAAATAACAACATTGCCAGGATTATATTTATTTTCAGCCTTTCTGCTTGGCCCGCTTAATCTCTGCACAACAACCAACTTAAGGCTTATTAATGCATTGTGCACATATTTGAATTTATTTTTATCTTATCGAATAATTGAGTGTCTGCGCGAAAGAGAGAGCAAAGAGAGAGTCAATAGTAACTTAAGCTCGTATAAATTGTATCTAACAGCTTGGAATATTACTTTCTTTCCGCCACTTTTCTTTTGGTTCTTCTTATATTACACCGACGTATTATCAGTTAATTTGACGCTAATGATGTTTCTACTTCATTTGTACGATAAAAATAAGAGAGCTGCTTTCGTTGGTATCCTGTCAATATGTGTTCGACAAACTAACGCCGTGTGGGTCGCCTTCTTAGGCATCGACAAATGTTTAACATCGATCGACAATATTACAAAGAAACCTCACTTTACCAATACGCTAAATCTATTTCCATGCGTCAAGATATTGTACAAGATCTTTCAAGCTGAGAGAAAGCACGGAATCTTGTCTTTGTTAAAATTTTTGCAATCAACTTGTAAACGCATTGCACCCTATACTTTAGCTTTAGCATCTTTCGTTATTTTTACAATTTATAATAGAGGAATAGTTGTGGGTGATCGAACCGCTCATGTTCCAACGATTCACTTGACTCAAATCTTTTATTACTCGCTATTTGTACTTTGTTTCTCGTGGCCATATCTGTTGCCTTATTTGGACAAATTTTTACGGCTTGCGTATAAAAATTCATTATCAACGAGCTTGGCTTTCCTTTGCCTCATTTGCATTATTCGTTACAATACTTTAGTGCATCCTTATATTTTAGCAGATAACAGGCATTATTCATTTTACGTATGGAAAAACTTTATGAACAGATTTGTCATCTTTAAGTATAGCTTAGCTCCGGCTTATGCTTTCGCAATGTACGCTATTATTAAATCATTAGGCCATTTAAGATTATTATCACTTGCAGCTTACATATTATGTACGTCTATTGTACTAATACCACAATTACTCTTGGAGCCACGATACTTCATTATTCCTTACGTGTTATTTCGCCTCCATCAGAAGGAGCCAAAGAATTGGCAAATAGTGGCAGAGACCCTTACGACTATCCTTACAAATGTTGCGCAATTTCTTTTATTTATTAACAAAACATTCTACTGGGAGGATGAAAAGTACCCACAGAGAATTGGATGGTAAACTGTACGGTAAATTCATGAATAAATCTGCAAATGAAAAGCGTATATAATAATTGTAATGAGAGCAGCCAACAGACTGCCCGTAATATCAATAATAATTAAGTACACTTACAGAATAAAATACATTATAAATATCAATTTTACAAAGACATATATATATATGTATATGTATATATATATGTGTGTAAATAAAGAATAGAATACAATGGCAATGTATGATTTGACAATTATATACTGTGATATGCACATTTTTTTTTTAAAGTAATTAAAAAATTTAACAAAAATTTTTCATAGAATTTATTTTATTAAATGTATAAATTTATGAGCATTTACTTATTTAAAAATATACATGCTACAAGAATGGATGTACTTATATAAGTAAAACTTAATTGTTCGAAAAAGTTCTCAGTGAGTCTGAACATTTTAGAGATTTTTCAGCTAATTCGACCGCCTTAGTCAAGACAATTTGTACATCCGTGGATGGAAAATTTTGCAGCAACTTTACATTTGTTGCAAAATCTCCGCTAAGTATTTGCTCCTTACAAAGCAAAATCATTGCACAACAAATGTGAATCAAGAAGTCAAATCTATTCTCGTCTGAGAATAAAGAATCCCATATCCTCATGACATCGGGCAGTGGAAATTCTTGCGACAGCAGAAGAGTCAACCATCTAAAACTGTAATATTGCGGGCAGAGTTCCTGCTGATGTAGCCGCATCCAAATCTCGTAGCAGCTGGACTTAACTTCCTGCATTAATTTGCTCATCATAGCATTAATTCCAAATTCGGCCTCATCCAAAGATTTAATGAAAAAGTCTCTGATCTCGGCCATGAGATTCGTAAAGCAGAAAAAGGTGTCAGCCTCGGCGTGCTCTCTCCACTTCTGGTCAGGATCGCAAGCGAACGCGTAATAGATGGGCCCGACAATTTCGTTCATGCCTTGAACGTAGCCTTGACCGGGATTCAACTTGGCGTATAAAAATAAAATTCTTTCCAACACTTCCCAATGCGCCTCGCCACCTTCTAGGGGAGCATAATCCTCGGCCGCTTTTCTAGTCGAGACAGCAATTTTCGTTACGCCAAGACCTTTCCTTTCCACCCTAGCACTTTTTAGCACTGTATGGTGTACCCTCTGATGCAAGCGCTTCTGTCCATTACTATGGACAATGGCCTCGCAAGGGTACTCACTCCCTTGCTGAAAGAACGATATGTCCGGACATAATCTCCTCACATCCTTATCAATTTGCAATAGAACCTCGTTATCTTTAAAGTAAGTCTGCCACTTGCTGTCCGGATCCAAATTCAATGGATGATCGTCGGTGGTAACGTCGATTCTTCCCCTTTCTAAGCTGGACTGGCCTGGAATGACAATGAGATCATCGATAAATGATTTGTACAGCTCTCTCTTCAGCGTTAAAGTGGGAGTCCATTTGTCCCTGGAAAAGGGTATGTAATTGAGCAACAGCTTCCAGCACAATGGTCTTAGACTGCCCTCGTCGGGTATGCCGTTGAAGCAGAGTTTCTTCAATTGATAAACATCGATCTCCTTGGTAAAGAGAGCATCTTCAAACTCCTGTATCTTTCTCTTTAAAATGCTCATTATTCACCTCTTGTGCGTGAATTTTTTACAAGTCCAGTTGGCTCTTTCATCGATGTTCACCCATTCAATAATAATGCATTCGGAGTGACCATGAGGACAAAAACTTTTCGAGATTAATTCCAATTCACGCCATACAAATCGTGAACAAATTAATCACCTAGTCCGTTATAAAAATATTATCATCTTACAGATATCCACTTTTTCCTCTTTTTATCAACATCGAATATTCGATTTGTAAACACCAAATCACCCATCGGCATAAAACAGCTGATGTGCCGACGGACTCACATGATCTATGACTACAAATACGATCGTATAAACAGAATATAAACAGGTCCAGCACCGCTTTAACTTAAAGATCTGCGACCATCGCCACTAAAAGTGCACGCAAACACGCACATTGTGAGTGCATTTTTAAGTGATTTGCAGGAGTACGTTTTGTCCCGTGCCATTTGAATTCAATGCAAAATAAATGAGAATCATAAAGTGATGGGAGGCAAGGCGCTCGAGAGTTGAGTGCACGTGACCGCCATTTTAGGCGAAATTAAATTCTAAGGGGTCGATTGAAATTTGTATTGTTGAATACGATGAATTTGCGAAAAGAGGTTTTAATGAACAATTGCTTCGACTTGACGAGCGGAAAGCTAAAATTTTAATTAATGACGCTGACATTGACACGCGACGTTCGCTTATTTCATTTAAGCATTGACAAACATTGACTGCACGCAAGTTTAAAAAAAAATGTGCTCGAAATTTTCAAAAGAAGCGAAAGATTACGCGATAAACAACAGAATATGATTTCAATTGTACGAGCATATGTATAATTTAATAACAATAATAAGCAATTATTAATAAAATGGAAGTGAGCGAGAGAGAGGTTGCGATGTTAATATATATTCACGGCGAAGGTGAGTTTAGCGTAAAAGTATTAACAAAATTATTTTTTTAAATTTATCAATGATAATTAAGCTTGTCGATTTAATCGTTTAAGCAGAACATGATTTCTCGTACAACCGAGCCCTAATTGAACATGTTTATTAACTCGAATAGAAGTGAGTGCAAATACTTTGCAGTCCCAATAATTCGCAATTACATTATTTACTGCCGTAGAACGAAATTTTATCTTTCATGCTTCCATTAGTCTTCCTCCCAATTATTATCTATTTACGATTATTTGGATTGGGATTATAAAAAATATATTATTGCATCGACAAAATTCAGCACACTTTATGAATTATTATTATTATTATTATTATTAAGGACCAAAAGCAGCGAACATCGACTAATTTCATTTGGTCTTTATAATAACAATCTATAAAAGGAGCTACTAGAAATTTAAAAAAAAATTAAAAAAATGCCCTTTTACAAGCCATATCGTCAATCACAATAACAATGTAATATATATTACATCGCTTGCAATTTCAATTATTAACTATTGATTATTAACCTTAATTAGCGAACGAATTGTTTACAAGTGCAACTACTTAGTATTAGTAAGTGTCACAAACTATAGTACCCAACATCTCCATGTGTTACTGCCATCAAGTTACATCAGAGAGAGAGAGAGAGAGGGAGAGAAAGTAAGCCGAACGAGATGATCGAACAAAAAACAACAACGCGGCACTTGTAGGCGATGGCCTACAAGCGACGAAAGTAGCGATGAAAAATGTCAAATAACTGGATAAAAGATGGATAGGCAGAACAGAAAAAGAGCTCGCTAAGAAAGACAGCATTTGTTGTGGGAAAATATCGCTTAAATTGGGCGAAACAAACGGGATGGCACTGGATGACACAGGTTACGAACGACCAACCATTCGCCCAAACCTGAGCCAGACGATGATGCTGTAGCAAAGACTCGAGAGATTAGAGGAGCATGCACATCGCACACTATAGAAGTTTTATTTTTGTATTAGGTGCGCAGGAGGGTGGTACAGCGTGTACATGACTTATTGCTCGTTTATGCGTTGTTGGGTGCTGGCATTTCAGGTATCGCGGTTATGCGTCGTTAAAGCGGACGAGTGGCTGCGGTCGTGCGGTGAATGCTTTGGTCGTCGCAAGTCTAACGATAAATGCCGGATATATTTGCTCTGCTAATTACGTTTGTCGTATGAGCGAGCGGCGTAATAGCGAGTTAATGTAGTTAATGTAAATAGTAATTAGTTGATTGTTGTTATGGGAGGAGGAGAATTGAAAGAGCAGCATTGGCTTGGCTTATCGCCGGCTTTTCGCGGATAAGCATTAACGACGGATGCAAGGAAATTATGCCACTTGATCCTCCCGAGCCCGAGATATTAAATTATCTAAATTTATTATAGGAAGAGAGAGGTCGACGATCCGCCGAAATCCGTGACCTAATTTTTCGTAGGTGTCAAGTATTTGCGACGTATAAATATGCTTTATGTATTACAAATTACAATGTTCACCCACGTGTGTGCATATATGTATATGCAAATGTTGGTAGAGTCAGAGTAAAAGTGTAATGTGCGCTTTAAAGTGGGAAATGAAAAATAAAGACGACGATGGATTTACGGAGTTTTTAAGAGCGCCGTAGTAGGCAAAAAATCTCTTGATTAAATGAAACTTCGACGCAGAAGATTGAAAGGAAAAAAAGGAATAGAGGTTTCGTTCTAAATATTTCGATAAGGCGATTAGAGTTATACACAGTTATACAAGAAGATAGAAGAATGCAGTAGAGCTCCGTTAGATATTGAATTTTTAATCGAATACCGAATTATTGCGTGAATGCAATTATTTAAGCAAACGTATTAAGCGTGTAATTATTGAAAATGAATGTAAAATAGGTTTAAATTTTAGATGTTATTTTGACAAGTGATAATACGTGTTTCCTCGAACGAGAAGAGGATGCGAAGCATTGATGTACGTAAAGATTTAAACGAACATAAGGGAAAAAAGAGTCCAATATTAGTTGCATAAGGAAGAGAAGAAGAATGAGGTAATGGAATGTAGAAGGGAAAGGTATGTAGAGACGAATTGCACGGAGCAAAGGAGGGGAAACGAGGAAAAAGGTGAAGGAAAAAAGAGGAAAGAGAATTGTTAAAAATATTACACAATAATAATGGAAAAGTATGTAATATGAGAAAGATTACAAAGTAACGTAAGACTGATACTGAGGGGATAAAAAGTAAAAATAAAAAAACAAAACAAATGTAAATAGATTACGTGAAGTGATAACACTGGGAAATAAAATGAGAACAAGATATATAAGAAATAAAAAATATGTCATTAAACTATTTTTTTTTAAATTTATTCACTTTTGAGCACGTTAGCCTTACAATGCTAATAATAAGCAAATGCACATTTGTCAAACTAAAAATTGATACATAAAGCTATCGATTAATTTATAGCTAATAAATAATCTTTATGAAAATACAAAATATTTATGTATATGTATGTATATATATATATGAGCCAGTGATTTGTGATGTTATAAATAGAGTGAATATTAGTCTCAATAATATGACAATGTCTTTCACCAGCTTTAACAAAATTACGAACCTTTTACATACGTAGAAATAACCTGACGTAAGTGTTTATGCAGCCACACACGCGTGATTCGTGCGAGTGTGTGTGTCGTGTCTGTGTCGTGTGCGTGTGCACCTTTCTATTGTGAATTTCCAAAGTGTCAAAATGGTGGATTTGTTCCCCTTCGTAGCTCGTTCGGGTTGAACTTTCATCAATCGAGACAGATATTCTAGCTTGTTGTTTGTTCATCTGTCACGAGACATCTATGAAGTCGTAGATTACGATAATATCTGCACCAATGAATTATTTACAATATAATGGTTATAAATGTAAATATTATTGATTAAAAAAATTTCTCTTTGTTTTCACCTTATCACTTATTGTTGTAAGTTATTAATGACTAATGTGAGTATTATTTAATTTAGGAACGATGTTAACTGATTTTGAACCGTAAGTATTTATCTTACATAATTATTTTTTTGAAAAAATCATTAAATGTCTATTTACGTATTAATTTTTGTAGGTTATGTAGTATAAAATGAATGTAAATTTTTAATACTCTAACAAGCTTAATAAAAAGTAATAGTCAAATGTTTTAAAAAATAATCTGTATATGTATATTTAAATTAGTTTGGAAAATTTGTAATAAAAATCTAAAAATTTAATCTTATATTATTACCTAATTATTGTAAGTTTTCACGATTTTCACTCGCTCTCTCTCTCTCTCTCTCTCTCCATTATACACGCTTGTATATATATATATATAGTAGATAATCTATTTATATTTCTTTTGACAAATTTGATGAAAGTCTAAAAGATTCTTAATAATATATCAATAATATTAACATTATGACAATATTTGTAATCATTTCAGAGTCGATATTATATATTTTTGTATGGATATTTGTTTATATATATATATTTTAAAATAATAAAAAGCACAATATATTTTATAAAATGAAAGTCTTATGTTAAATAAAGTAGCGATACGTAAATCCTTATTTTTATAAAACTTTTATTCCTCTATTATTATTATTATTATTATTATTCAGTACAATAAAATTTGTTTTATAAGTTTAAAGCTTTTGCAATGCAGTAATTCAATGAAAATTGAAAATCTATACGTGAAACTAAAAGTCTCTAATATTTAAACATTGACTCGCAAGCCTCAACGCCATAAGCTTTAAACATTATAAATCTCAATACCACAATAAACCAATCACAGTCATGTTCATTCTGCGTATATTTAAATTCTACTCTAATTTAACCCATTGCTCCTCAATATCTAGTCACTCTAGTTTTTTTTTATCACTTTTATCACAATTTTCAACTAATCCTTCAAAATTTTGCACTTCAATTTTTCATCGTAGGTACATACTCAGTCCATCTTAACCCATGTAATTTAATTGCAACAATAACATTGGGAATAGATAATTTTTTATATTATCTGTTACAGGATATCCAACTAATGAGTATTTTTCCCCTTTTTAATCAAACCATGGCTTTTCACTCCGATAAGGATAAAACTTTGTTACTTGCAGTTAAACATGGTAATGCAAAAAAGGTAGAGAAATTATTGGAAACAAATGGTCTCACTATAGACGAGAACTGGATAGATTATACCCTCCTATTGACAGCTTTTAAGCGGAAGCATAAATATATTATTAAACTGTTGCTGGAAATGGGCTGCCGAGTGAAAAGAGCATCCAAAAGCAATGTCTTTCTCATCCCAGTGTATTATGCCGTTAGAATGAGAGATATCAGTATTTTAAAGAAATTGCTGGAGAGAGGTGCGACCGTGTACGATAGGAGCGGTGACAAGAAGACGCCGATTTGCTTGGCCATGGACGACGAGCAATTCTCAATTGTCGACATGCTCCTCGCCAATTACGACTTCGAGAACATAAATCCCGAGGACGCGGGCGACATCGATCACTTCCTCATAGCCTGCAAGCGAAACATGCCCGAGGTCGTGAGGAACTTTGTCGAGCACGGCGTCTCCGTCAACAAATGTATATATTACGGCTACTTTAACTTGCGCGGCCTCACACCCTTACACATTGCCGTGAGAAACATGTGCTTGGAGACGGTGGAGGTTCTGTTGAGCCGCGGCGCCAACATCACCGCGATCAATTACATCAAGTGCACCCCGCTCCATCTTGCCAATCAGATACGCGAGAATCAGAGGCCAGCGGGGATCGAAGCCATCATCGACGCGATTTTACTATCGCATCGCGCGATCTACACCAATCCGGTCGATCACAAGGGCGTCTCACATTTTCACATTGCCTGCACGAGGGACAACGTCGAGGTCGTTCGACACTTTCTCCAATGCGGCGTTGACATTAACAGCCACTGCTCCTCCAATTTCAGCACCTTCGACTACTTCACCGCCTTGCACTACGCCGTCTATTACAATTGCGCCCGAGTGGTGGAGTTGCTCCTAAGTCACAATGCCAACGTGAACGCCTGCGACAGGAACAACCCGACGCCCCTGCACTTGGCCGCCATACGTGGCCACACCGAAATCGTCGCCATGATTCTTAAACACGGCAAGGCCGATCTCCACAAGAATTTCAGATTCCGAACCCCGTTGCACTGCGCCTTTTACAGCAAGCAAAAGAACGACGCCATAATCGACATGCTGCTCGAGCACGTCTCCAAGAAGACCAATGCCGTGGACAACAATTTGCTCTCTTACTTCCACATCGCCTGCACGCGCACCAACGCCAATGTCGTCAACGAGTTTCTCAATAACAAAGTGTCGATCAACTCGCGCGTCGCCCTGCGAGCATCCGAGTTCGCCGGCTTCTCGGCCCTGCACTTTGCCGTCTTGTTCAATCGCAAGAACATCGTGGAGCTGCTGTTGCAGCACAACGCCAACACGAATCTGCAGGTGGAGAGCGAGCTGACACCCCTGCACTTTGCCTGCATTCAAAACCTGACGAAATTCTACGAGCTCATTTACAAGTATACAGCCGAGCTCGGCCACCGATCCTCCACCCCCACGATCGATTGGCTAAGCAATCGCGCCGATCAATTGCAAATCGTCAAGCTCCTCCTCGATCGCAAGGTCGACGTGAACTCGAAGGATCTGACCGACCGCACCCCACTCTTCTACGCCCATGGCTTCCGGCCCAACAGCATCAAGAGGGAGATCGAGAACTGCCTGGACGTGACGGTGGACAGTGCCCTCGAGCAAATCATTCTTAAGGAACTTTACGCGAGGCGCAAGGAGATAATCAATCTCCTGTTCCGCCACAACGCCGACGTCAATATCCCCGACTACAGGAAGCGCACTATGCTGTATTTCGTGAGCGAGAGGGAGGAGGAGATCGACAAGCTCGTGGAGATGGCGGAATTATTTTTGAGCCAGGGTGCGAACGTTAATGTGGCGGACGACGAGGGGATAACGCCACTTCACTTGGCCGTGAAGTACCGCGCGACCAAGCTCGTCGAGGTCTTCTTGAAGCACAATGCCAACGTCAACTGCATCGAGCGCTTCAGCTTCAACACACCACTGCACTTCGCCATCTCGGGCAAGGACAAGCTCGCCCTCAAGGAGATCATAAAGCTGCTGGTGGAGAGGGGCGCCAACGTGAACGCCAAGAAGATAAACGGGAAGACCCCGTTGCACATCGCCTGCCTCACCAAAAATTACTACGCCGTCTACGAGCTACTGCAGTACGGCGCCGACATCAATTGCGAGGACAACGACGGCCTCAACGCCCTCCATCTCAATTTCAAAGTTTACGGCTACAACGACAAGAGCTCGATCAAGGCGGAGCTCATGCGCCACATCAAGAAGCTCAAGGTCATTGGCTTCCACGTGAGCAAGAACGTGAGGTCGTTGTACGCGAAGCTGCATCAGAAGGAGAGGAGGAGCGGCAACTCCAAGGCCCACGACAACGACAATGATAATTACGTGCTCGAGAATGAGAATGACGAGCTGGTGATAAGATGCCGGGACGAGCTTGAGCGGATGAAGCTCACGAAAATTGATAATTATTCCTCGCTGTACAGCGTCCTGTTCAAAAATCCGAACGAGATGACGAGACATATTCAAAATCACAATTTAAGGAGAATCTTAATGGCGGCGGACTTTGAGAGGCACTTCCCCCTCTACGGATATCTATTGAAGCTACAATATAGAAAAGGTTTGGCGAGGAGCTTCATCCTCAAGCCCGCCAAAGAGTCCTTGGAATTCATCATTGGTTTTAAGTTGCCCGACTTGTGCTACGAATACATCTTAAATCATTTGACCACCACGAGCATGGAGAGCTTAATTAATTGCGCGCCCACTACATTTCCCATTAAAAGAAAATCAAGCGCGACGAACAGTTGCGCCGACGATTGCGTGTCTTTGATCAAATATCAGCGAGTAATGAAGCTGCATAGCCCTCACGCCAAGTAATTGGATACTCCCCCAAAATTCGATATTACCCTCAAAGAGGAATTCATTTAAATGTAAGTAACTACGTGCGTGCGTGCGTGTGTGTGTGCGAGCGCGCGAATCGGGGGGAGGGGGCGGGGGGGCGATCAGTATACGCGCGCGAGCTTGCGTGGATGGGTGGATGAGTGTGTGTGTGCACGCGCGGCCGATTATGCCCGCGTGTTTATTATTTTCGCGTGTGTGTATGCATATATATATACACATATACATATATACATATATATATATATGTGTGTACATAAATAAAAAATCTTTTACAATATAAATATTGTGCATAGGTTGCGCTAGGATGCATTAAGTGTATATTTGTGATTCATACTAGATAATAAATTATAAACTCATTGATGTAATTAGTCTGTCGAGTAAATAAGGAGTAGAATCAGTTAGAAAATTAGTATTTTTAAATTATTGTTTTTGATATTTTTAATGTTATGTTTGAATTTTATAAAGAGAAAGAGATCAAGAGAATAAGCAATACAGTAAGAAAGCATAATAAGCTAAATGCTCGATAAGCGGGATTGGTTTTGAATTCTCTATCGAATAACTTTCGTGCTCATACAAAGGAGAGAATGAGGACCAAAAGCAACAAATTATATATATATAGATATATATGTATATATAAAAATATATATACTTGTAGGGAAGCGAGAATGAGCCCTATCTTGTATGCGTTGGGTCAGACGGATTCGTCGGCGAGGTTCTTCCACCCAACCTTTAGACTCCCACGGACGATCGTCTCGTAAACAATAATAACTAGCAGTATAAGTATGTCCATCGCTTGGAGAACGCAATTTCGAGGCCACCTACCGATATATTCGCACATAATAAAGTATGAGAAGAGCAGAAAGACATCTCAACACTACTATCTTAAGTGTACGATAATCAACAAATATACTATTTCCTTATCAATAAATACTTTTTATTTAAATTAAATAGATGTAAGTGTGACATTTTATGAAAACGTGTAGAAATTTAATAATACGAAGCCTTATTTGTAGTTTTCAATATATATTTTATTATATAATAATGTGAATGAAAACTAATCAGATACTGTAAATATTTATAAATTTGTTAATTGTATAAATGCATATCTAATGAAGTAGATTATTAAAGTAGACTTCTTTGAAATTAAATTTCGATTTGTGTTATGATTTAATTAAAACAACCCGTCTCTATTACACCCATTTAGGTCTCTACAACCTGAGGCAGATTAATTCAAGAGGAAAAAAAAAAAAAAAAAGAATTAATTACAATTTTACGTGGCTTAATTTTGCTTATTTTTTTTTTCTTTTCTTTTTCTCTTCGCGTAAAACGCACCAACTATGTCTAAAAAAATCTTTAAACACATAATTAATTATCGATTCAATAGACGTGAAAAATTGTGGATATAATCAATCTAACCTACCTACAATCGCTTACAAAATTGGCATTTACCTCAATCGACCAATTCCCACGGCAATTACAATACACTAAACGATCAAACCATTCCATGCGCCTATCGAGAGAATTGATTATATGTACGCGAAGGAAGTCGTTTAAGGGAGGCCGAATGAGTGGCTCTGGCCACCTGGTGGCGATCGATTGTAATTATCTCGCTCGGTCAGCCATCATTTCCACGCTCTCATTAAACTCACTACTGATGTCTCAATTCTCGTTGTATTTATGATTGCCAATAGTGCGCGAGATATAAAAAATTACTAACTAAATCGTATAATCAAGTGGAAGAGATCGCGATTTTAACAGTTAAACATGCTGAACCCGGTCCCAATTAAATTACTGCTGTTGGGCTTCGCGAGCGGAGGAAGAAAAACCGTCGCCACTTGGTCTCCCTTGGCCACTGCATTCAATGCGAAACCATCCGACAAGTTAAAATTATGGTTTGGATACAAAAAAACCGTAGGCCTTTACGCTTTTATAACCAACTTTTTAATTAATGATCGTATTAGCTTTTAAAATCTATGATGCTTTAGTGAGAGGTATAACTTTTTAATAGAAAAAAAAATTTAATCTTCTTTAAGTACTCGATGGTTTTGTGAAGTCTCGTTGGCGATTGGCAATTAAACAACAGCCGATGGATACTTTTTTCATTTACAAACATCACTGATTGTCATCTGTAGTTGAATTTGATATTAATGAGGTGTATAGGTGTAGTGGGGAATGTTCGTTTTAAATTTTCCTCCTTAACCATAATAATTCTCGTGCAATTTGTAAATATTTACATCTAAATCTATTGAATGCAAGGAAATATATTCATCGCTGTGTCATTATGTAACAAACGATATGATTTTACAAAGTAATCGATTGTGTTTAACTGGCCGCACAAATAAAAAGTAATATCTATGTGTATATGTTGAGGCATACTTTATGTCGGTGATGTGGGTTGTTATAACATTTGTAACTTGGGTTTTTGTCCTAAGATGCGAGTTCATTTAGAGACAATTATTAATTCCTATTATTGTAATATTATTCTAGGGATTATTTGAAATTCCAGAGCTTGAAAATCCAAATGGATTCCAAATACTCGAAGATAAAGCTATATCACGCACTAACGAACTTGTCCGTGAAGCTGTCGACCCATCGGAGAAACGCAATAGAAAGATGGTTGAAGTCTTTGACGAGTTGTCGGACACATTGTGCAGAGTAGCCGACATGGCTGAATTTATAAGGGTAGCACATCCAAATATTCAATTTGCACAAGCTGCTGAAAATGCTTGTATTACGATAAGTGGACTGGTTGAGAAGTAAGTTGGCAAATTAGCGAGAAATTTCAATTAACAATTTTATTCCATATTGGACCAAAAAATTTGAATTATCTTTGGCGTAATCCTGTCCAAGATTACTCATAATTGTTTATTATTAGATTAAATATAAATCGCCAGTTATACGATTCCTTGACTGCGGTTGTTAAAAATGGAGATATTTTAGAAACAACGGAGATTGACAACCACGTAGCCAAACTTTTTCTTTTTGATTTTGAGCAATGTGGAATACACTTACCCGAAGAGCAAAGAAGCCAAGTTGTAAATTTAAACGATCAAATTCTTCAAGTAAATTGCATTTATTTTCATATTGATTAAATTTGATTATATTTATTCTACATAAAAATTGATTGTATAATTTATCAAATCTTATTGATTGCAGTGGGGCCAAAAGTTTGTGGCTGGTACAGTGCAAGCTCGGGTTGTAAATAAAAATAAGCTGCCGGAACTAATGATCAAATAGTAAGTGAAACTACAGTCGACGTAGGTCTAGTCGTTTCGATAGTTTCTAATTATTGAATTATTTAAGCTTTCCAAGCGACGGAGAAGATGTCATAGTGAATGGCTTAAATACAGAATCTAGCAATCCTCTGATAAGGCAAGCTGCGTACAAAATATTTTTATATCCCGAGGACAAGCAAGAAAGTTTATTGCAAAATTTACTCAATGCCAGGCACGAGTTGGCTCAGATTTGTGATTTCCCTTCTTACGCACATAGGTACATCATTACTATAAATCAATTATGAATTCTCGATTAAAGTTAAATTGTAAAAATAATTCAAATACTCTAGAGCTGTTCGTGGAAGTACAGTTCAGAATCCAAAATTTATTTATAAATTCTTAAATCTGATGAACAATCAGTTACAAGATAGAGCTAGGAATGACTACAGTGAATTGCAGAAAATCAAAGATTCCGAATCATCCGTTCCTCAAGTATGTATATATATTTTTAATGTTCCGTTACCTAGCAATAAAAGAAAGAAAGAAGATTGATTATTGATAAAAAAAAGTTTCCACGAAAGTAAGGAATTTGTAACGAAATTTGCAGCCAATTATGCCATGGGATACCACTTATCTTTGCACGAAAGCCCGCAAAACTTGGCTGGGCTCGTCCAATGACGATTTTGCTCCATATTTTTCTCTCGGCTCTTGTATGGAGGGTTTAAATATAATAACTCAAGCCTTGTACGGTGTTAGACTTGAATACCAGCCAACGCTTCCAGGTGAGGTCTGGACTTCCGATATATATAAGCTGTCGGTCATCGATGAGGATAATACATTACTTGGTCATATCTATTGTGACTTTTTCGATAGAGATGATAAACCAAATCAAGACTGCCATTTTACCATAAGAGGAGGTCGACAACTATCGGATGGTTCGTATCAGGTAAAATCATTTTAGCTCGTATCTCTCAAACAGCTGCTATACCCTAATTTTCTAACCAAATACATTATGTTGCAGTTTTTTCGTGCAAACGCACATACTCATATATACACTTTTATAATTTATATAGAATCCTGTTGTTGTACTTATGCTTTCCTTACCGTCGCCAAAGAAAACAGTACCGTGCCTATTAAATCCTACTTTAGTGGACAATTTATTTCATGAAATGGGACACGCTCTGCACTCGATGCTTGGCAGAACGAAATATCAGCATGTAACTGGGACCAGATGTAGCACAGACTTTGCAGAAGTGCCAAGTATTCTCATGGAATACTTTTCTAGCGATCCTAAAGTAAGTTCTTGGATGAAACGAACAAAGTCCAATATTATTTTCACTTAACAATGCTATTGTAAAATGTATATGGTGACTTGTGTAACTTATTGTCCAATGCATTTATCGAATAGCAATGAACAATTCTCTTTACGTGTCTCGTATATATGTAATATTATTGGAATGTTATTCGCATTATGAAATAATACGCTTTGTGAATTTTATTTTTGTAAAGTCTCAATTTTAAATAATATTCACTCGCAAATTTGATTCGAGAGCACATCCAGAGTTACATGAATATCAATCTACATTGGGGCCAATACGTAAAGTGTGAATCAACCTTACTTCAAGGCTTCTATTTTATCGATGAAATTATTTTGCAAGTGCAAGTTATTATTAATATTAATTTTGAGTTTACGTAAACACTCGTTTTCGTGTATTTGAAATCTTGTAATCATTAATTTGTGGCTTGAAAAGTTTTCATTAACAGTAAAATAATTTTTCAACTATAAATCACACTAATTATATTATTTTTTTCTCTCTCGTATACAGATTGTTTCTTTATTCGCGAGGCATTATGTGACGGGTGAGAAGATACCCGAGAATATGCTGAATAAAATTTGTTCGTCGAAAAATCTATTTCCCTCTTTTGAAATGCAGAGTCAGATATTTTATAGTATGATTGATCAAGTATATCATAGTAATAAAATTCAGGATTCGACTACCGACATTTTGAAACGGATTCAAAGTCAGTACTATGGCCTGCCATATGTCCCACGCACTGTAAGTGTAATATTATTCTTCATCGTATTATGAGTAGTGCCTTGGTAAAATATGGCAGACTGCCTAGAATTAAATGAAAATTGGGCATTTCAGTGGGACGAAAAGTATTACATTCATTAATCTTAATATAATAATATTTCATTAATTTTGTAATTTAAGGAACAATTGTTATATATAATGGGACTCTTAAACTTTATTGCATGAGATCCATTTATTTGAAAATAATTAAAAAAAAAATAACACCAATGACAACAACAGCAAACTTGATGAAATAGCTTAAAATTGTACGGTATAAAGATATTTCGTACAAAAGTTATGGATAATAATTCTTCTTTGTATGCCATTTACAACTAGATGTGACGAGACTATAAATTCTCATGAAATATATTGAAATTACAGGCCTGGCAATTGAGATTCTCCCATATAGTGGGATACGGAGCCAAATACTATTCCTACCAAATATCACGAGCCATCGCTTCCTGGATTTGGCAGACCTACTTCGAAGCAGACCCGCTTAGTCGAGTAGCCGGTGAACGATATAGGTACGAGTGCCTGTCCCACGGGGGTGGTAAGCCACCCTCGCAATTGGTTACGGATTTCCTGAGCAAGGAGGCGAGCCCGGAAAACTTCGCGGCCTCGCTTATCAACGAAATAGACGCCAAAAGCGATAGGATTAAAACGCTCAAGACATTGTGCGTTTAAAGCAAACAATTGTAGCATAGAGTTTGGTAATTATCAGAGATCAATGTTGAAGGAACAACTGGTTATTTCTTTATTGAGTATTTTTCGATGGAATATGAAATATTAAGTGTCGTATAGTTGTAGTACAATTTGTATCAGTGAATTGCCGTTGTTTGCGCAAAGCAAACAATCACTTACCTGCGTAATGTTTTTTTCTTTTTCTTTAGAATTTTTTAAATCTGTTTTACGGATATTGGCGATGCATTTACGTCGACAAGAATTTTATTCGAAACGCAATTGCAAGGAAAAACAAAAAACAAAAACAAAAAATAGTGGATTCAGGAGTGGATTGAAAGTAAATAGACGTGTTTAATGTTCGGTTGAACGCCAGTTTAACAGTTTATTTGAAAGTCAAATCATATTATGAAGACGATTCTCTTCAGACCTCTAAGCGTCAAATAATAACACGTTTATGAATTAATTATTGAGAATTTTAAGAATTCTCTTTGACGAAAAAAGGAATTTTCAAGAAATTGTACGCTTTTAATATTATACATGAATTCATTTTGATTGCAATATATCCACGATATATTTAGTGCATAATCCAATTGCTTACGAATATGAAATAGTGAATTACACTCAAATCAATAAGTTTTTACTAGTTTTGAATAAATGATTTCTTAAAAAAAGATACGTTAAAATGTATAAAATATGTAAATAATAAGCATAATACGCACTTGCTTAATTAGATAGAATCTTTTGAATTAACATTGACAGTTAATGTAAAAATTTGTACATTCTATTAGTTTACAAATTATAAAGAATGGATTTTTTGGCCTTGATAATTTTCTTTCTTCCTTCAAATTATCTCTCTGTCTAAAATATTGATAAATTGTTTTTTCATACTAGATCATAATATACACAAATTATCACCTAAATTTGGAAGAGGTATTTTGTAATTTTTTTCTACAAATGTTAAACGTCATAGTTTTTAAAAGTTTGTCATGTTCGCGTCTCAATCAACATGTATTGCAAGTGAAAAAATGAAAACGAACTTGTATATTTAAACTAGATATAGAACTGTAAATTTGTTGTCAACTACTATTATATTTGATATTTATTTGTAATAAATATTTAATAAAATACTACTTGTAATTTATTAATATCGGACCGTATTATTTTGGCAAATGTTTAAATATATTTCCACTATATTAAACGAGAGGACCAGCAATATTAAGTGTATTTTAAAAAAAATCAAAATATAAAATGAATTATGAGTATGTGCAATTATTTTAAAGCTCATAAATCAATTTGAACTACAAGCAAAATTAACTTCAATTATAATCTTCGTTTAAAGAATAGAAACAAATGTGCAATTGATATCTCAATTAATTACAATTCATCAATGCTTTTTTAATATCTTCTCTCTATATATATTTTTCGGAAATTTTAAAATATTTTACATACTTGTACATTGTTTTGTATGATAATTGATACTTTAATTAGCTACATATTATATTAGACTTGAAAATATAATTGTTAAATGCACAATGAAAAGTAATCAACGATGTAAGTTACGTTAATAAAATTACGAGCACTTTATTTCATTGTTGAGATATAAATAGTGGGGGTTGGGGGGGGGGTGGAATCATTAGAAGCAATGTATTGTATGTATTTTATTACAAGTACCTGTTACTATTTACAATCTTGACAAACATTCTATAAATCTGTTACATAAAAATAATTTTCATTTTTTTTTAATTTAATTTGTATAATTTACGACAATAATTCTGGTATATTTATATTTATAAGAAATATTGTATCATAGTCGCAGATGTTTTCTTTTTTTCTCTTCTTTTTGGCTGGCTTTGTTGAAAGTATAGTCCCGTAAAATAATAATTCGAAAAGTGTATTTATTATTCTCTGCACAACTAGCAGGAAATAATAATCTTTAAAATCTGATAATCTTATTAAAAGCTATTTTAAAGAAACAGTCTTTTTACCAGCCAAATAGTAATATAATTCGTGTAATTTTGCAGAAATATCATTTGAAAATATTGAATATTTAAAAATAAACCTAGCATTTATATTGGTAATTTTCTATTTTCTTCTTTACTTTCTTGATTATTCACAAAAAAACAACGGATACATTCTTTTATACAAATCGTTTTTTCATATTTTAGGTTTTTAAATTATATTATAAATCGCACAAAAGATTACTAATTAAAATAAAAAAAAAGTAATGCTAGAAATTAACATCGGGAGCCGATGCTCTACAATTGCCAAACGATTTTTTCTCAATTTCATTCTTTATTTTTTATACAAGTAATTATCATTTACATGGCACAGCCTTGTAAACTAAAAACCAAAAACTTGAAAAATCCGAAAAAATCGAAGAAGCAAGTTGTTTTGTACATAAGATAAATACATTATTATTATTCTTGAATCGAGTTATTTATCAAGAAAAAAATAATTCCTCTGTTAACTGCAAGGCTTTGCCCAAAAACGTTTACAACGACGCGCAAAGCATTCACATTTTCACAATTTTTTTCATACAGTAACTTCTTTCCCCCATTGAATTTTACAAAAAATTTATTTAGTTCTTGTTTACCTCCGTATTTTATTTTATTAAAAAACGAATATTTCTCAATAAAAAGCAATTTCGATAGTATATCGCAATGCAATTATTTCTTTTTTTATACTATACGCAGTATGTATGTATGTATGCATGCACGTATGTGTGTATATATATATATATATATACATATATATACATATACATATATATATATATATATGCACATAGATATAATGTGCAAAGTATTTTAAGGACTTTACAGAGAAACTGTTTCAGTATCTCCTTTTTAGCAGTTCGATTACTTTACGTATTTATTATTATAATATTTATCCAACTTTTTTTTCACATTAAATCAATTTAATATCGGCAAAATATTTTTAATCATACATCTTGAGAAAAATTGGATGACTTTTTTAATAAGAATTTTAGATTTTCTCAAAAAAAATGAATTAAAATGTTTATAAATAATATCATTAGTTCTATAAAAGGTTGATAAAATATATATATATTTGTTAAAATAATGAATGGTTGAATTGAAAATAATAAAGAATTCATAAAAAAAAAAAAAAAAAGAAACGATAGAATTTTATCAACATTATTACTCATGCATTAACTTAACGTTTACATAGTTTTTTACTTTTACTATTGATTGAAATAATAAGTCTATAAAGTGAAAGATTCATGGTAAATCGAAGCTTTTAGAGATTCAGAAATCAGTTACTCTGGATAAAAAGTATATCGCTCTTATTAAGTATTGCTTGCTATCGAACGTATTATTGTTCATTTTCTTTTTTTTTTTTTGTTTACACATACATGTTCACAAACGCTACTATTATTAGTTCATTATTTTCTCTCGTGTGTTCTTTTTTCTCAAATTTTGAATACTATTTAATTTAATTTTTTTGTTATTTTTACTGAATACTCTCACCACGGCCCAATATGATATAACTTTGGCATTTATATGACGAGGTTACGCGACGTAATTGTATTGGTTTGCATTGTCCTTATCTCTTTCCATATAGTCTCGGTCAATCAACGATTCTATTCGTTTTTTCAAATCAGCCGGCTAAAACATAAATTGAGACGATTAGTTGCGTAACACATGCATTTGAGGCAATATTCCGGGGTAATAAGTCATGAAAAGTTTTTCATCTCAACACTCGCTTGTCCAAGCCCATAAGCTCTTAATTTATTTGCTTACATTTACTCGCAAAGAATACGTACCTTAACTGGGAATTTAAGTTGATTATATAATTCACTTATCAGAAGATTATGCGTTAAAGTTTTTCGCATTTTCATAATTCTGACGATCGCAGCATCTATCTGATACTGCCTATCTTGGTATACTCGTTCCTCCGTTGCTTTTTGTTCCTCGTTCTAATTAACAAATTCAATGATTAAAGTAAATTGCATAGTCTCGAGTATTAGGCTTGAATCAATAGGCAATCGAAACGCATAGTTCTATTATCATACAAAAAATGTTACACCAACAACGTAGTCGTACGCATAATTTACAAATTACTTTATAAATGAATGGCCTCGAGATAAAGTAACTCGTACGCAACTCACCGTCTCCTTCATTTGTATTTGATTGATCTTTATTCTGAACAGTTTGTTGGTGAAGTCGGCATTGAAAACAAATCTGTCATTGTCGGCAATATCTCTTCCCTTGGGATTTTTCTGAAGAACCCGAGCTTTGCCGCAAGCTAACGACTGCAATGTCCTTCTGAGCTCGCCATCTTCGATATTCGTTGCAGCCTTAATCTCTTCAAAAGATAAATTGTCCGTCTCGTTAAAGAGAATTAAAACTAATGCTTGGAATAACGAAACTTGCAATTCTTTGTTGCCCTGTAAAAGTAAAATTGTAAGTAAAACATAATAACTGTGCTGTGTCGACAAATAAAAGCGAGAAGTTAAGTAATGCTAGCGAAAAGATTTTCTCCGAAAGAATTCCTATTTATAAGGGAAGCTAATGATATTCTTCAATTGTAAACATCAATGAGAATGACGAATTAATTACTAAATGAATTAAGTAAGACTCGAATAATAAATTTAAGGCACGAGTAGCCTGCAAAAGCTATGGAATGCTAAACCTAATTATAATTTAACTATAACTGTACAATCAGTGTAGCTACTGAATTGGAATCCAATTCGCATCAATGTTTATCGAGAGCTTATGGAAGTATAAGGATTTCTTTCAAAGATTGCAGCAACAAGCCTCGCACCTGATTAAACCAAGCCTTGAGGACACAATGGCCAAGGGTCGGCTGCCACTGCAGCTTCCTGCCACTGTGTTTGCCCAGGTAAAACTTGTTGAAAATATCTTGATATTGAACCATCTCCGCTGGCAAGGTAACTTCCATCACCGGATACGTCGGCCAATAGCCCATCGTGAGTATCGAGACGGTCAGGTCGAGATTACTCGCTATGAGCTCGCTCTGCAGGTTGCCCGAGTACTGCTTAAACGCAATGTTGATGTCCTTGCTTAGCTCCATGTCCTTGAACATACCTTCGAGCTTGCTCGTGAAGCCGCCCCCGCACTCCTGCTTTAATTTCGAGAGCATCGACTTCTCGGCGTCCACGGAGGCGGATTTGCCGACCAGGAGGCGCTTCGCCAGGTCCTTCTTGTAGAACGCCTCGAACACGTCCTTGCCGTGGATGAAACGGAAGAGGACCATTATTTTATCGAGGAGGCGCTCCAGCTCCTCTTCGGTCGCTTCCTTGTTGCCAGCTCGCAGTTTGCAATCGACGAATTTCGCTGCGGACAATAATCTTTCATTTTAAATCCCATCCTATTATTAATCTCGAAAATTGGTTGGCTCAATTCGTTTACGTGCATTTATCAGTGACGATACACGCGTTTGTTTGGGCTACGTTTGGGCTTTTACAAAGACTATTTCCCATTTTACTTGGCGCCACGACAATCTTTTTAAATTCAAGTCTAAAATTTTAAATCTTTCGTATCCCATTATAAAGACGTATTTTGAGTTTTTAAAAAATACAAATGCTTGTTCCTTTCAAGTACCTACAATTACCGATTATACCGACAAATACCGATTAGCGATTATTTATATAAAAGTAAGCGTGTAAAGAATGAAACTATACCAATCAGTTCAGCTGGCTTGTTTGCTCTTTGATTAATGAAAGCCTCGAAAGCTTCCTTTAAACTATTGGCGAACTTCTCGTTTCTGTGAAAGCACGTGTTGACAATATTGTCCATTTTGTCTTTAAAATCTAGAAGTTCTTGTACCATGGTTTTGTCTTTCTCTGGATCTATGACTATTGTTTTACCTCTTTTCTAGAATTCACAACAACAACAAAATTATTCTACAACACTATACACGACATTCAATATAATCAAATATATTTTATGGTAATTTATTCAAGTCCAATTCATTGGAGTCAAAATGGATATTAATCAACATAATATTACAGCGTAATTACAGATTATTATCATTGAATAGTCTAATCAATTATCAAAGCATTAATGTTACTATTAAACTGTTGCAAGTATTTAAAAATATGTTTCATCGATAAATCAAATAAATTAGAAAAATTAATGATCGTTTAAATGTTTGTAGTTATGCTTATTAACAAACTTTGAATTTCCAAGTACTTTAGATTGATTGTAATTTGAATTATCAGAATAAGAAATAACTTGACTCGACAATTATAAAAATTTTTGTTATAATATTACATTAAATTATTAACATTTAACAGTATAAAAATTATTGCTTATATATAATTATTCTTCTATTATGTGCTTCCATAAACATTCTTCAATGCGTGATAACTTTATACTGTAATGCTTGCACATTAATAAATAAATATCTTTTTCTAAGTAAATGAAAATGTTGACAAATAGTATATTAAATTAAATTACCTTCAATTAAATTAACATTTGGGTAACATTTCATACAACAACACTGCTTCACGACTTATAGTCCTCCACATTTAATGTTTGCAACTCGATTATTATTAATCATTGGTAACAATAATCAGAGAATTACTAACATTTATTTTTCTAATTTAACGCTAAAGTTAGTGAAAATGCAATGCAATTCTAATTACTAACTTTACTATTACTTCACAAGCAACATTCACAATATTGTTCCAACTATTTATATTAAATTACGTGCTAACATTTCATCAAATTGAAACAATGTATAACGCGCTTTTAAGATTGTTAATTAGATACTGCATTCCTTAAAATTATTCTCATATTTTAGAAATATTAAACTAGTTATTTACATATATATATATGATTTAATTAGTACAGCTTTAATCGAATAACTAGACACGAGCTATCTTAATTAACATGATTTCAAGAATACAAATAATATTCATTAAAATGATAAAAATTTTATGAATAAAACAGCTATAAGAATGAAAAAGAAATAAAATTCAAGTCACTACGAATTAGATAACCAAAGTACTTACTTTAATATAACAATTAAAATTTAAACAGAGCTCCACTAAACCATTCTTTATACGACTATATAAATTATAAAGTAAGGACAAGTCACTAATTCTATTTTCGTCCAATAATCCACTTAGTCCTTTTTGTAAAATACTACTGACGTGCTCTGATAACAATTGTTTTTCTACAGTGTGTATTAACGACCACCTAAAACATTTACCAGAATTAAAACATATTGTTATAAATATATAGGATATCATTAACACATTGGACATTGCAAGTATAAATTATCTTAAAAAAAATCTATCGCTATTTCACATGAATATTTACGTATATTTTTAGTTTAATATTTTTAATTCTATAATAATAAATAAGAGCTCTAAATTTACATTATTTGATTAAATGCTTAAATTGTAAGGCAAATGTAATAGTTTAAAGATGCGAATTATTGAATGAACTTTGAATGTAAAAAAATTATCATACTTGGTAGAAGTATCAAGATAATGCAATAGTCTTTCATTCTCTTCCTGAAGACGTTTATCAACGTGCGCCAAATACTCGGGTACATCGTGCTCCTGCATAAGTCTTTGACCTTCAGCAGCGTAAAGCCTCTCAGTAGCAATGAGAAATTTGGATTCAAAAGCATCGTGATAAATCTGCAAATCTGAAAGCATTCGCAGAAGCGATTTGAGAAGAGTTCGATCAACTGTGTCTCCCTGCCGCTCCTTTTCAATCAGCATCAGCAAACCCTCCACAGTACGCGTTTGCACCAAATTATTCAGTACAATATGCAATCTAAAGAGGTACAGGCCCATGTCCCTGAAAGAATCATCCGTTTGTTTGCTTTTTACTTTATATTATAAATTATACATTACATGTTACTTATTATAATGCTCATGTAAATTTCAAGCATAAGCAAGAGAATCTACGCACACGCGCACACACACACATCCCATATAATTGCATATGTTTGAAAAAAGGAAATCATAAACTTAAATAAAAATCAGATAAAATAAAGTTTGAAAAATAATTGAAAAATAATTTACAAAGGAAAATCAATTACATACAATATTGAAGTACTCAGTTATTATTAATTTAGTTGATAAGAATAGCAAAAGATTTTTGCAGAAAATATTTTTGATAGTATAATATAAATAAATTTTATATTTTAAAAATTCAATTGAGAAAATTTATGTAATATGCAAATATATAGTACTAAAAATTAAATTGCATTAACACTTTTTAATGCACACTGTCATTTATTAATATATATAGAAATGTAAGGAAATCAAAATAAATATGAAAAATTAACATATAATATATGCTTATAAAATACATCAATATAAATAATGTTTGGTTTAAAGTATTTTAAATAATCGTAAATATATTCATAAGTTTTTACGTGAAATAAAAATATCACATAAATTTTAATACCATATGCGCGCGCGCGTGTGTGAACTCCAATAAATAGAATCTTCACTTTAAAACATAATTTTTTTTTTGACAATATAAAACACTCAAAATATAATCTTTATACACACACACACACACACACAAATGTAATATTAAATCTATTAATATTAAAGATACTTTAAGCTAATTGTACACTTTTGCATTTGATAATTATTATTACAAAATGTAATTTTACCAGATAGATGAAATACTAGGATTTTGAAGGACATAAGTTCTGTCTAGATATAAAAATATACTGCGAATCATTATCATCTGTCTGCAGTGTGATTGCCAACATTCGTTCATTTTCTTTAGAAAAATGTGTCTGTCCATTGACTCTGCCAAAAATTGCTCTATATTAGCCTTAACGTGTGTTTCCACTAGGACTGTTAAATTACTATAAAGTGTTGAAGCCATTTTATGACTGCACATATTTTCTACAGCTTTGTATAATTCTTCTAATGAATAACGTATACTTTTACTAGTTTGTATTGCAACTACTGCTTCTCTCAGCTTCTCCCACGTTTCTTCTTGATAGTTTTCAGGAAGTTTTGGCTTATCTGTAAATAATATTTAATACATACGTGAAAAGAAAAATTTTTTTCTTGTAGTTGATATTAATAATTAGTAATTCTTTTGTAAAATTTACTAATGATATAATTCACATAAGCATTACATGCACCCAACACATCCTCACTATGTATACATAACACATACTAAAATAATTTATCAAATCATTATCATAGTAATTATTTAGTGTGAATTTTTCATTTATCATTAATATCAATATAATCAACCCAATTCTATTGTTGTGAATGGTTATTTTATGTATAAAAAAAATAATTAATTATATTCTCATTTATTTTCATTTTGACAATTTTACATTTGATAAAAATAATATCTACTTTGTAATCATGGAAAAATATGGACATTGGTAGATATACAATTAATTTAAATTAAAAAATATCCTTTTTTAAAATAATACCTTATTCTTAAATAATAATAAGAGAAATTAATGCATATATAATAATTTGGTTAAATATTTAACCTTTATTTAATTAATAATAGTTACATCTAGTATTTTTAGCATAATTTACTATTAATAAAGAACTTTATTTAAAGAATATTAATTTTAAATTTTGTATTATAAAAATTCAATTGAATCTACACAGTACAATTAAAGTTCAAACTTAAAAGAATAAAGTTCATTTCACATATAAGTTTTTAAGATTTGATATTTAAATTGTGTTTGAAAATATTGTAAGAATAATTTTAATATATATTATTATATATTTACCAATCGAAACAAATTAAATCTATCATTTTTAAAAATATATATATATATAAATTGGTATATTTAAAACCAGGAATTCATTCGACGAGGTAACAAGCTATAAAGTCTTATTTATCAATATAAATAACATAAAATGACTAAAAAATATATAAAACCATTAATACCATACCTTTAAAGTTTTTAATAATTAGTTTTTTAGCGGTGCCAGGTTTACCCGTGGCTAAGCTTTGTGTTATTTTATTAACTCCATTGGGATTGGCGACAGCTAAAGAAAAGTTTGCTCTCTTGGTTTGCGTGCCATTCCCTGGAGATGTGGCGGCTGTATCAGTCATAGTGCTATCTACACTTTCTCCTTCGGTAAAATTGTACTTGGGCCGATTTGCGGCTACACTACAAACTTCAACCTGGTTCTGAAGCTCTTGTTGACTCGAAGCCCCTAATTGTTGATGTCGACGATGATGGCTGTAATTTGTAGCCAGAACCTGTGTTCTACCCAACCTGGACATAAGAGCTCATTGCCCGGCTGCGGGAACGTATTATAATGTTTAAACTTCCTTCCTATCCTATCTAGTTTAACAGCAATTGCCTTCTGATTGGTTTTTCCTAACCAATATGTATTTAATCTTATATGATCTCCTCTTCAATTATATATATATATACTTATTCTTAGTCGCTTTTAAAGATATAAGCTGCTTTACTTATATGTTCAATATATTTTATATTACTTTTCGGCCTTGGAGCTTCAAAAAGGTTTTATAAAAACTAAAAAAATAAATAATTGAATTTTTATGCACGTTGTTGACGTTTTGTAAAGTTGAATAAAGCTTTGATACTTTAGCTTTTGGAACTTCCTTTAATTTCTAATTATCAAAGATTCTGTCGCTCTCTCTCTCTCTCTCTCTCTTTCTCTCTATCTTTCTCTTTCTCTCTCTCTCTCTCGTTTTTCATTAAAACAAAACATACAGACAATTATAAGGGATTTCAGGGAGGCGTTTTAACCTTTCTCACTCCCTCTTTTATTATCCTCTATGCGCTCCTCTTTCACTCTCCTTTCTTCCTTCTCTTGTGGCTGTTTCCGTCTTTTCTCTCCGCCCTAACCTCATTTATTCTCCTTCTGCATTTTTATGACTGTGTGCGTAATTTTAAGCTTTTTTACAAGTGCAAACGTGAATGTTAACGGTCTAACCCTCCTATTCGAATTTACAAAATTAAGAGATTCTATTAATCTCTCTCGTCTCCTTCTTATTCGCACACCCTAATGCACGCACACGCCGCGTCTGCTCTTTTATTTTCCCTATTTTATTCAGCCTTTGTCGAAAGATCGTCACTGGTGCACCTTCCTTATTCTTTAAATCCGAAGGTACATAGATACGCGTGCATACATACGCGCACGCAAACACGCGCGTGTGCGCTCGCGGCCGCGTAGCACACGCACACGCGCATCATACATATATATATTATATATGCACGGGCGGATAAATATAAAAATATAAATGCGCGGGTGTGTGTGGGTGCGTCGTGTGCCGTGGCAAGCGTGTGTGCGGGGGGGCGGGGGCATTCGTGTCGGGTGCGTGCGCTTAGATATGCAAATGTAACAACAACGGCATGTGCGTGTGTAATCCGCGCACACTTTTAATTGCGCTTACATGCATGCGCGCACGCACCCACCCACGGCTAATATAACATTTAATGTGCACGCGGATGGTGCGTTAATATATGAATTTGAATGCTTTCTCTTTCTTTATTTCCTTGGATGTCGCGTGGTGTCCTTATCCTTATGCCGAGGTAACATATCGTTGGAGATAATCAATCGCGACGATCAGCAGGCGACACATTTATTTGAAGAAATCTAGAGGTGCTCGATGGAAGATAGCACCCCTCGGCTTAAGCATGTTTATTTAAGATAGAGAGAGAGTGCAGAGGCAACTCGTGCAGTTGAGATTTTGCAAGCAATTGCAAGGCCGTGCGCATTATTTTTGCTGCGCCCAAGCGGCAACAACAACAGCGGCAACAACAACGCGATCAACAATGCGATTAGCAGTGCGACTGTGCACGTGTGCGGCTGGGTATCTTCGTGTCAATTGACAGTCATAGGTCGGATAAATCTGTGGGGAAGTGAGAGTTTGAGCAAGTGGGCGGCATAAAATCTCTGTGCCCATAAGTCTTGCAGCCAGGGGCCCTGATTAATAAACAGCAGCAATGTGGGACCGATTATGTGAAAGAATGGGGGTGCAATTATTAGTCAGCCCGGGAGTCATTAGGGGATTGGCTGCTTTGCGGCGTGAAAGCATGTCGCGTGGGCATGGGATGGCGGAATAATACAACACGAGCATCATGTATGAAAATCTAATTGACTGTCGTTGACAGAATATCGAGGATCGTTGACCGTCAATTAACGTCCCATTATATTTTGGTTGGTCGGTTGATTGGTGGGGTGGAGGGGAGGGGGTGGGAGGAGGGAATAAAACCGCGGCGTTTGCGCCGCGTGTCAGCAATGGCAAATGCTTGTAGTGCTATCTTTTGGCAGATTGTCGCTGTAACGGCAGGCAAATTACAGGCCGATGTTTTGATCTCGTGTGTTTACAAATCCTTGCGATTATCGGAAAGTGATTTGGGAGTTGTTTGGTAGTTTCCACTCGTCGTATTTATCAGGAGGGAGCCCGCCGTTTATTTACATTGGCCGTATATAACATTGTTGCGTCAATTTTTATTATGTTATTAACGTCATTTAACGAATCGCTGGCTTGGACTTTGCATTGGATTCGCGAGGAATAATTGGTAGGGATAGGATCGGTTGGGATCGAGGAGAGATCGGGATCGGGGGTTTGGCTCGCGATACAGGCAAAGGCAATTGGTATTAGTGAAATAGGGCTAAATTTCGCGATCGTAAGGTTCGTTGTGATATTTCAATCCGATAAAAATACGCTTGAGAAATCTGATCTTTAAATATTGCTACGAAACAACAACAACAACAACAATAGCAATAACAATAATAAGAGTAACAAGGGCTTTTGTGGTGGAGCTAATTTTTAAAATCGGCCGACCGTTGATCGCCAATTATTGAAAATTGACGTTCGTTCGTCGAATTCGATTTATCATAATTAGAGATGAATATGAGCTCGGAAAATGCGAATGTCAGTAGAACGGTTATTACGGACCTTAATAAAATCTTGGAGAGAAAGGCTCAGAAGAAAGGTAGAAAACAAGTAGTTTTTCACTAGTAGCTTTGTCACTTTTTGATACGATTAACTTTTCCAGTAAATACATTGCTCAGCTTTACAATGAAAGCAATTTCTCGTGATCAAGAGAAGAACTTTTTAATATCCAGACTGCAAAAAGGTAATTCGCCAATGCAATTGTCAAAGTTGTAGATATAAGTGTAAAATATTGGACACACGAATAATATTATAAACAATCATTTAATAGAACTGAGGAAAAATTTAGAGTCACTAAGCATATTAGAAATTGAGAATGAAGTAAAGGAAGAACTAATAAATATTAAGGACAAAGAATTGGAATCATTAAAATTTGAGGTATTTTTATTTTCCTCCAATTTACCATCTACAACTCTCTCTCTCTCTCTCTCTCTCTCTCTCTCTCTCTCTCTCTGTATTTGTTTATATAATTATTCAATATATATTTAAACCCTGTGATTACGAACTAATTGAAAAAGTATTAAATTTTCAATCGATACATAACTTGTTCCTCCTCTATTTTTTTTTTTTTTAATTTCTTATTTAATAATTTTTGTTTATACGTCTGCGAACATTTTAATAATATTTACAAGATTGTCAAGATTTCGTATAATGTACTTTTGGAAACATTTTAAAATATTGTATTTAAACTATAGATTCATCATTTTGCCAACGTGCGTATTTAATAATAAATTAACAAATTAAATTTTAACATTTTATCCATTATATACGTAATCGTACTATGTATTACTTTTATATAAGCGCCTGAAAGAAAATAATTAAAATTTTAAGTCTTGTAGTGTTTCAAAATAAATAATGTGCTCTCTTAAACTCTTATACATTAATTCATTCCTTTACAGATTTTGATCAATTAACATTAAACGCCGTTTTTAATTCATATATATGAAAAATCATGAATTAATATATTTTTGGTAGTATAATTTTTCATAATATAAAAATTTACAATACAACTACACACCATTTTTGTTTTATAAAAAAGATATCAATAGAAATAAAATGATATGTGTAATTGTAAATCTCTGTTCATCCATAAAGTTTGCCAATAATTATTATTATGTTAATTTTATTTTTCTACTTTTACCATTTAAGATGAAAATATAAAATTAATTTTATTAATTAATTAATCGTATATTTAAAATATAATAATTTTCAAATGTTTCTTATCTGTACATAAATAATATACACGTATTATCTTGTTATTGATATGTAAAAAAATCTCATTGACAAAGAGGGAAAATATTTTTTCTATAAAATTTAAATAGAAATCTTGCTTACGAATGTGAAGTATGAAGAAAAGTATGTAATTGATTATATTTATATTTCATATATAATAATCGATCAGTGTATTATAATTAGATATGCAGTTTAATATGTTCGAAGACAATATTTCTTTTCCTTATTTTTAGTATACATTTATTGTAGACAGCATGTATTAAACAGCATATTGTTATTGTTTTTAAGGAAGTTATTGCATATTTATTCATAAGAATGTTTCGCCAATATTAATTAGCTACGATTCTTTCAGAATACAAACTTAAAAACACAATTGCAGCATAACCACGAGAAAATAAGCACAACGATCGAAGACAAATCATTAATAATTTTAAATAATGCTTGTAATAACAATAACGATAATAATTTCTCCATAAATTCAACTAATGGTAATGCTATAACAATTAAAAATCAAAAAATAAAATCCAATTCATTAGTGCCATCTCCTGTTTCGTTAATTAAATCGATAAAACCAAATGCTGCAAAGAAGTAAGTTTTTGAAAGTGATATAAAAATAGATAATATTTATTAACTTTTGATTTTTTTTCTTCTATCATGTTATAGGCGTTCATTGCAAAAAGTAAAAGAGACAAATGTAACGAGCGTAAGTATGGACATTTATTTAAATGAGTCTTAATTTATAATTACAATTCTTCAATTTCTTTCAGTTCATATATAATTTTCGAAAAAGAAATAAGCAGAAATAATTTTAAAAGAATTAAAATGGAAAATTGTAACAATTTTCGATTACAAAATATAAGAAGATACATTAATTTTTTATACATACTTGCGGGCATTACATGTTTACTGACTTGCTTGTTAATAGCTACAGATATATGCGTACTAGAGTTCAAATTAAAAGATATTATTAATGTATTAACTTTTATTTAAGTGAATTAATTTCTAATGCATACTTCGCAAACTAGTCAAAAACTTCATAAAATTGAATAGAGATGAATCAAAAGCGCAGAAGGTAATTTACAACTATATATCAAAAAAATATAATCTATATGTGTATACGAACTATAATTTAATTATCACTTGTATTATAAGGATCTTAGCGTAATAAGTAACAAATCGAGTTTATGTGCCAATATAGAACTAGCGAATTTGTAAATAAAATTTTTCTTGCATATATCTTAAAAAGATTTATCTAAAATTAGAAAACAAATTATTATAGGAATTTATAATCCTAATATTTATTATGCAACTAATTATAACTGTAAAACTGCCTGTATTAGAATAAATTCTATTTATACAAATTCTCACTGACCCTTCTTAAAGTGTTTCTTTTCTTTTATGGATTATATGTAATTTTATGAAAAACATGAAAAAAAAACAATTGTTATATATTTATTAATCAATCAATTTCACTTAATTAGTAAGCAATGTTTTAGAATTATTCGTGATTGTTACAGAAGACTCGCGTTAATTAGGCTTTTTCTACTTAATTTATTCCACGAAAATATCTTTAGTATATAAATTATAATGTTTCCTCGATTAATCAGATGAACTGCTTATTACATCGAGGGATGAATATTCATAATAAATATTGCTTTAAATCTTTTATTTCCTCATAGTAATAAGATGCATAAGCATTAAACTTCCGTATAATATAATCTTGAAGCTAAGTAAAATTTCATTTTCATATACAAATGAAATAAAATTAATGAGATTAAAATTTTTTAAAATAATTTTAAATTACCTAACTCAACTCAAAAGTTTCATTATTAATTATTAATATAATAATAATTATGTGTAAAGTTTCGTTGATTAGTGCCTTGAATTAATTAAACTTAATTATATTTAATATTATTGTATGCACCTTTAGACTAATATTGAAATAATATTCTATTTAAATGTAATAATATCGTTAAACTAGTATTAAGCTATTGAAATTAATATTATATTTAAAAGTTAAGTTATAAAAAATTTGTTGTTTAACAAATAACGTTTTTTCATTAAATGAAAATCAAATTAGTATACAGAAAATTATTGCTAATTAATTTACTCAAATTGAAAATTACTCGTTATGTAACGACTCGTTATGACGGTAAAAGATCAATGTTTTTCCGAGTTTCTAGTGGAATTATAATAGAAATTAAAAAACAATAGATTTTTAAATAATAAGGAAACAATGATATTAATAATAGACGACAATAAGCTATTATCCACTTTTCATTCAATTTAGTTAAGACATTTAAATTACTCTTCATGCGAATCAAATTTAGCTTATTATTCATTACCTCTCATTAATATTATATTCATTTAACGTAGATTTTCCATTTTCGCTGTTGTTTCGTTAAAATTATTTTAATTTTTTAAGTGTCTATTGCATTTTCAATTTGTTTCGAAATTTTCCAAGGTCGCTTATGTAAAATTACCGATCATGTAAGGTAAATTATATTAATTGTCTATTACTGTCCACTAATATTATAATTTAATCTTTTTATGTATAAATATATTTGCATGCATAAGAATATGCCAATAACGATATTGTCCGTTACAAAGTCATTTAAAACTGTTCTATGATTTTAAGCACAAATTCCATTCTAATTCAAAGTGTTCGCTCAATTTCGCCTCAATGCCGTTAATTCGTAAACATTCTTAAAAGTTTCGAATTGAAATTTTAAATGCCGGCGAAATACATTGGCGCACGTATGTTCGCCTTCAAAACAAGTAATATCTACCGAAGACATAACCTTCAAATGTAATCTCGAGGCTAATGTAAATGGCTGTATTGATAATTACTAAATAATTTGAGATAATGGCCCCAAAGAAAGCTGGTGGTGGTGGAAAAGCTGGAAAATCAAAGGGCAATGCAAATGACGAGGAAAAGGGGAAAGAAGAGAAGAAAGGGGGAACCGCCGTTAAGGTTTGAATACAAAAATTAAGTGTATTCCTCGAAGATGTTCGCCTTTCCTAAAGTTCAAAAGTTTTAGGTTCGACATATACTTTGTGAGAAGCAATCTAAAGCTCTCGAAGCTGTGGAAAAATTAAAATCTGGACAGAAATTTAACGAGGTAGCTGCGACTTACAGTGAAGACAAAGCAAGATCTGGTGTAAGTAATTTTAAACTTAATTACCAACTTGTAATCATATCTGCGAGACAAACTTCCTGCATGTATTTGCCACAAATGCCTCTGCCCATAACATCATTATGTTTCAATAAGTATATATATTTATATATATAATAATATATGTATTTAAAATATCACATATTGAATATTGCGATTGTTAAATGAACTTTACGTAGGCATTAAGTGTTTAGATTATTTTTATTTATATCCATCAAATAGTATATATATTTAATATTTATTTCCTTATAAAATGCTACTTTATCTCAAAAATTTTGAATTACTTCAACTACACATTTAAATCATTGCATGCAACTTGCATTCTTTTTCACCACGTCTAATGGCATTTGAAAATATTAAACTGCTATGGAATCATACGCCATGTATTTATATCTTTCATATTGTAATGTTGGAAATAGGGTGATCTCGGGTGGATGACACGAGGCTCCATGGTCGGTCCATTTCAAGAAGCTGCTTTCGCATTACCAATATCTAGCATTGGCTCTCCAGTTTACACGGATCCACCGGTGAAAACGAAATTTGGCTATCACGTTATAATGGTGGAAGGGAAGAAATAAATAAATTTAAGCTGACGCAATGTTCTCATCTACGCTCAATAATCATTGTACTTGTAAAGAAAGACATTTTCACATATTCATACAATTTATTATCATCGTTTGGATATATTATTAGTGGGATGGAGATAATATATAAAAATAGAATAGCTAATAAAACCATAACACACATTCAATATAAATACTCGTCATTTAATCTCGATTATTGTCGCTCCGCTAAAAGAGGGGATGATTCATTAATCAATAACTGTGGAAATAAATAATTGATACGTGTCTATTCAGTCGTGGGTCACGTCTATGGCGGTTTACAAAATATTGCCTCGAAAAACCAAGGCAAGATGACAAAATGTTGTGGTTGCACAAGCCACAAACTTCAAAGATCTCCGAATGTTCGCGTTTATCCGTGTGCGTTTAATAGCATAATGTCGAGCCTACGTATTTGTGAAACGAGCTCGCCTCTATTATTGAATTTACTGCAAATGAAAAGACTTGTTACGTTCATTCTATAGTCTAATAATCGATTGGCGAATGAGGATCGGTGAAACAGTTTCGCCTCCGGAAATCTTGGCGCTCCAATGATTCGTCCGCTCTTTCATTTAAACTCGGATGTTGGGGTTAGTGAAGCGGACGTATTTCAGAAGCGAGTCGTTCTCCTCGCACACCCAGGGCTTCTTGTGGTGACAGGCGACGTCGTGCCAGTTGATACCGTCGTTGTAATACTGATTCAATACCGCGAGGCAATTTTCCGGAGCTCCACCTTGAATGGCCTCGCGATTGTCAGGCTGCGGCTTGCCAATGCTGAACGAAATATTTTTATGTTAATGCCTTTGGAAATCGCAACGATTAATGTATTGGATAATTATAATACGCAAGCTCAAATGCATACGTAAAAGCAACCGATTTGCTATTTTATCGCCATTATTGCTTTTAAAATATTCACTGCTCTGTCCATATACCATTGGACATTGCACTTTCGTAAGAGCTTATTCAGGCTCTCATTGGCTTTAAAGCATTGAAGCGTCAGACGTAAAGACAGCAATTTAGCAATTTTATTAAAAAAAGAGTTTTTTTTTAATCAGTCACGCTCGGTATACTAACCCTCCGTTTTCCGACCAATCATTCTGACTTCGATCGGTGGTGGGTGCAAGTTTCTGGAGCTCCGCAGTCCAAAACCAGCCGTTCACTTGAAGTGGCTGAAGGTCCGGTCTATCGCAGCCCTTAAAGTCACAGAGACGACCGGAAGTCCAGATGTACTTGACTTTGTCTGCAATTACATGGCAATCGTGAGTCAACATTCTTAAAATTAATTTCCCATTTGCCATTGGCTTCCTTTCCTCGATGTAGCCGCAAAATTAACGACCACTCGCTTCCAACAGCCATCTCAATAATTGCAAATAAACATTATATACAACGTGCGTCTTTGCTCCAAGAAACTTTAAACCAACGAGCATCTAATTTTCAAATTCAATCAAATCGTTACCAGTTACCATTTAAAAAGTAAAGAAAGCATTTTTACTAAAGTCCAAGGTGCGGAAAAGCATTGAAATGCCAAAATCACGCTGCTAATTTTCCAATGCAATCGTTGGCAGTTACCGTTTAAAAAGTAAAGAAAGGGTGGGGGGAATGGAAAAAACCATCACAAAACGTAAAATTTTGCAAAAAGTTACTTTTAACCAACAAGGCCAATTACAACGTACTAATCCACCATTTGTAAACTATTCCGAGGGGCTACAATGCCTTAATTATAAAATGCCAATTTCAAGCGCTTATCCTTTAATATGATATCTTTTGGAAGGAAGCCAATGCTCATTTGGTCAAAATCTCGGCCAAAATCTCGGCCAAAATGTCGGCCAAAATCTCGGCCAAAATGTCGGCCAAAATTTTGATTACAATGTGGAAGCGACAAGTGGATAATTACTGCGCACGATGCGACTTTTGACGAATTCGTTCTCGGCCGACGTTTCCAAAGAGACGAGGTCCATGCACCGCTGCCTGCAGAAATTCCTTCCGGTCAGCCAGTCGACCTCCTGACCAGCAGTCCTGGGGTCGGCCCACGAGTAGTAATATCCTTTGCCATTGAAGCGCTCGTGGATAGTTCCTGGGGAAAAATGAAGTTGAACAGTCTCGTTAATTGGTCGTCGGCACAGGCAGGCGATCGACTGCTTGCAGCTTAGCGATATTAGGATAATTTGTTTTGCTCCATCTCGCCAACAAAAATTCACCGTTCATAATTACGTTTCTATAATTACGCGAGTCTACAATTAAAAGCTTAATTAGTGAAATCGCTTAGGAATTTCACGATTGCAGATTTAAATTGCCACGGTGAAAAAGTTGTCTCATAAAAGTGTCTTATATTTTTTAGGCCTTTATGGCGAAGCATTTTTTAATTGAAACCAGTTATTGAAATTCGATGGATTTGTCGTGGACAATTCGCCTGACAATTGAGATTGTCGTACCTTTTTCAAAAGTTACACTGTCTGGCTAGAATTATTTGTATAACTAATGCGGCCGGGGCAAATTTACAATTACGTTTAATTTTAAAATGATGAACAACATTTCCTGAATTTACAGACTTGATGTTTATTCGTCGAGTAGCAATTTTTCATAATCTCCCAACCCTTTCCAATGTAAAAAATGTAAAAACTCCCACTTCCTCTCAGAAGACTCGGTATAAACAAACTGCACTCAATAAGCGCTAAAATAGTAAAACCATGGAATTGTGCATTGCTCGCCATTGTTATTATAATGCGTTCGAGAGCGATAAAAAAAAAGTAAGCCAGAGGAAAGAAAGTTAAAAGGGCCAAGAGGCAGGCTCGTAAAAGTTTCGACACACTTCAGCTTTGACGTATGGCGAACGTTAAATTATTATCGACGCGTTCGCGAGGTAAGAAGTAATACGTAAAATTTACGTGCCCACTTTCGCTTCTCTGTTCCTCTTTACATTTGTCTATCTGTGTGTGTGCGTGTGTGGGCCCACATGCCCACATGCACACACACACACACGGCCCTCTCCCCGCGAGGGAAATCGTGATGACCCGTTTGATATGCGATTTATTGCCGTTGTTGACCTACAGTGAGAAGGATCAAAAAGTCATAGAGGAGAAAGAGAAAAAGATATTAAAAAAGTCATTGGTAAAGCATTTGTTTGATTAAAAAAATGTTTGGACTCGTACGGTATTTTTCAACGAATGACTACGTTCTCTCTCCTTTACTCGTTGACGTGATTTTTGTCTCGCGAAACATTTTGTTAACAGCTCAAACATAAGATATTGCTTTAATTAAAGTTTAAAATTAACGACAATAAGAGATCGATTAATTTATAATCATAAAATCGGAAGTCTTACCGAAAACCTGTGACTAATTAATGTCTCAACGATCCCTTTGTTATTGGAATATTAGAGATGCGTGGATAGGATTTGATTTGAAAGTGCTTGTGTTTAAAACTTGAAATAAGCGTAACTTGTACGAACTTATTTCAATAAAAATCGCCAAATACAATGATGCTTACGCTTGTCTTTTGACAATAGCGAGCGCTAATTGCACGACGAAGCTACAATTACAGCGTACCGACCTTATAATGCTCCGCCACAACTTCCTGTTTTAAATTCAAAGAGAGAGAGAGAGAGAGAGAAAAGCAACGTTTATATTCTTCGCAGACACTATAATCAATCGACCATATTTCATTGCCCGTATAATGGCGCGCGCAATAATAATAATAACAACAGCAGCAGCATCAGCAGCAGCAACAAAGCATTAAAACGTCGAGATAATAAGCGAGAACGGGAAATCGAATGTCCATAAAATCCAAGAGGGAAGATAATCGAAAGGCAGATGCGATTCACGGACTCTTAATAATCTACAGTGTATTGCCCGCGCGCATATTTATACGCGCACATCGCGACGAAAGCTCATTAAGGAATGCAGGAGGCGTCGCTAGCTTATTGGAATTTCATCTCGGGAAGCCGAGGTTGCCGAGGTTCTTGTGGACGTGAAAGTGTCCGTGTGCGACTTCTTTCCGTTTTCTTTTTTCCTTTTTTTTCTTTTTTTTCGCGTTTGAGGACAAGTCTAGCAGCTGGATGTGATTATGCGAGCAGCGGAGAAAGGGAAAAAGGAAAAGTCGGCGAGCAGCGGCTGAAATTGTAATAGACGATCCCGATGTTACATACGACGTTCGGAGATGCTTCTCAAATACGTCGGGCTGAGGAATTTTTATTCGTTTATTATTCCGAGCTAATGGCGCTTACAGTGGGAGCTCCCGTCGGGATTATATTTGTAAGGAGTGCTTTTCTGGAAGTATTGGTACGTTGGTCGATGGAGCCTCGATGTAAGGTGGACGTAGAGGCCAAGTTGACTTTAACGTGGAAATATATTTAAAATAAAAGACAATTAGATAATCAGCACTACTTTCACAATATAAATCTCGTAAAAATAATGGACTTCTTTATGGCATTTCAGTATATTTCTTCTTGTAATAAGCAATAGGGACATTAAGGAGAAAGTCGATATAACATTATGGCTTTGTGTGTTATTGAATATTTTCGTTGAGTATTTTTTTTTTGTTTTTTGTGTTTTTTTTAATAATGTCGCTCGCTTTTTCTTTTCTTTATAAATTAACGGATGAAATGTAAATGTTAAAGGAAAAAGATCATTTTTGCTTATGACATGAATGTTTGTATTCTCAAGAGCTCAATATCAACAATTTTTTGGCTACGAAATTCATATCGAAATTATTAATATACGTATTTATTATCTTGATATTTAAAAAGGATAGCAATAAAACGACAATACAAACATCTTTAATTACGGGAATTTTATGGCCATTGTGAATATGGGACAATACTTTGGAATTTTCTCGGCCGATGAAAAAAGATTTTCTTTGCATTTCACGTTACGTGCCACGAGATATTTTTCCAATTTCAAAAATTCTCTAAACTTGTAATTATAATAACATTGCCATCTATTACTCTTAAATAGTCCTACCTCAGCAGTGAATAAAAATATCTTTCTACAACAAATAGCATCCTTCCCATACCCATTGAATAACATCGACAATCACTTTTTTTTCTAAAATGAGAATTTTATCGTCAATCATCATTACCAATCGTAATTATGCAACTTTGCAATATATTAATTAACGTATGACTCGGCCTAGCAATTCATAAAACTCCAACGACCCTGCGACGCCAATACGTTCATCATCTATAGATCATTTTTATTAACAATTTCTCCGCAACTACCTTGAGAAAATTCCCATCGCGCGCCTACGGCAATACATAGTTGCATAAATACACGTATGCTCTCATACATAAGCCCGATTCGCCAGGAGGCATGTGCACGTGCTTTCTATGAGGAGCGCTTCGAGCTAACATAAATTTAGCTCGTGAATTTTAATTTGTGAAAGTGTCACCAGCGCGCCTTTCTTAAAACTTGACGATTGATGTCCCAATGATGAAAGCCATTAAAATGTGTTCGGTCATCACACTTCCGGGACACTAGTAAACACACGTACCGAAATACTTTTATTCCGTTTACCGATGAATTGAGCTCAGGCGCGATGGGAAACTTTTGTATATTAGAATTTTTAACAAATTTCATTATCATTGCCGCTATTGTTATTGTCGCTACATAACCGATTACCACTGCTGTGCTAATCGCGGCATTGTCACTTTAATTCATAATTTGCTCATTTATATATTTATACAATTATACGTTATTAAGATGCTTCTGAAGGAATAGTTATCGGTAACGTTTCTCTTACGAAATAATCATTTTATCCAATAATATGAAACAAATAATCATTCGTTCGGCAAACTCAATTTGGAAATCCTATACATTTAGAAAATTTTTAAACTCGGTGGCATAATTTTATTTATAGCACATATTATAGCATTTTGAGGAAGAAAACTCAAGTCTATCATTTTACCTACTTTTTCAACTACCTTCAATTTTTAATAATTATTCTGTAATTTTCAATCGTCTTTAGCTTAAATGAAATTTTCAACTATATCATCAACAATCGAATCACTTTTTAATTTTCCAAACAAATAATTCAGCCATTCAATAATATTATACTAACGAAACTTTACATTTGTTTTAAGAAATTATTATCTTACTATCAATGTGTTTAGGACATAAATATGTACATATTCTTCTTGGGCAATTAACATTTCTCGTGTGTATTTTGATTATTGTAAGGGACATTAAGGACTGGCGATTTGAAACTGACAAACGAGCTGAATATTGATTTCTTATAGAAAATTCTTGGCTGTAATTTTATATTACGAAACATTAAGATTCATTTCTTTGTTTCTTTTTCTATCAATTTATCATTTTGGATTCCTGTAGCCATAAACTTTTTCAACGTGCACATACGCATTTCAAATTAATACAAAAGTTCGTTTGCAAGTCACACATCATTTATAATAAATTTCAAATATATATTTCACATAAAATGTATTAAAATAGTTAAAAAAATTTTAAAAATAAAGTCGCTATGCTTTTATTTAATTATTTGAATATGTAAAATAATTTAATATTACTGCATTTTATTTATCGAATTGGTATTATTTTTTTCCTTTTAAATAAAACTAATTGACAAACTTTGAAATATTTAAGATTATTAGTTTACTGTTTACTAGCAGCATTCTATTGTTCAATTCATTCGAATAATTATTATATTTAATTTGCACGTTATTAGCTGGGAGCTTATGGAGCCAAAAGTATAAAGTATTGTTTCGTGAATTTCCGTGAATGAATGGTCTTATACTAATGAAAAAATGCATTCTAAAATGAACTAAACGCCCAACCAATGTTTTCAGTTTTATTGTTTTTTGCTTTAATGGCTAATGAAATTTTTTAAATTTCCGTATCATATTAGCAACACTGGGAGGGGGGGGGGAGAACTGCTTATCTTAAAAACCATTCAAATACTTTTCTAGTATTTTCGCCGTTAAACTTTCGTAATAATGCGAGCTTTGAGGCAGTAGTCGTGGGACAAAAGGAGACATAATTATGGTCACCCGTGTGTGTCATTGTATTACCAGAGATTTAGGGAAATGTAAAACTTTCAAGCAAACGAGAGACTCACTTTGAGCGCAGGCGAGGGGGATGGGCGGCTCGAGGATTCGTCCACTGGGCTGCTGTGCGATGGTCACGGCAACGAGGACTCCGACCAAGATTAGAAATCGTATCATGTTGCTCTGTGTGATTGCTTGTCTGTCCAAAAGAAAGTAAAAATTGAGGGCTCCCGATGAATTTGGCCGTTTCTTAAAGATATGTGTTGGTTATTGTGGTAGCACTCACTGAGCGTCGAATATTTGAATTAATGAATTTGGAAAGACTCAAAGAATTTGTAACATTTGGACCGTAGGAATTTAAAAAAAACTTTAACCATTTCGGCGCTGATGGTTTTTTTCTTTTCTTTTTTACATGCCAGTTAATAAGCTGTTTGAAGAAAATAAAAGTTTCAAGCGAATGGACAAATATACATATTTATATTCATATAGGTATCCATATATATATATATATATATATATATATATATCTTCTAATGCAAAATTATAATACTTAGCTTTGATACAAGTCCGGCGTGTATTGAAAAAATATGACCTTAAATTTAAACCAAAAATAAGGTTTTTGTTGTTCGAATATTACATCGTAAGAAATTTGTATTCAATGCTACAACTTAAGATATAACTTAATCTGAATTGAGCTGCTTACGTAATTACGTGTAATTCCGAGCTGGTAAGCATTGAAATATTTAAAAAAGTTATAAAATTCGCCACATTTAATACTTTGAGCTTTTCCCATAAAATTATATAATTCGCATAAAACTTTTAACTTGTTTCATTTATCTTGTTTTATCTTGTTTATGTACAGTTCTGTATACGAGCATGTAAAGTTATCCTTTGATTACGAATATATATATATATATGTGTGTGTGTGCGTGTGCATTTAACATGGTTATTGAATTTAAAGCGGTAACGGTAATAACGAAAAATTAATTCATATTTTAAAAAGTAAATGGTTGCATAAATGAGCACTTTTATCTTATTGTTAGTCCTTGACGAAGTAGAGTCCAGTTTTAATTAGACGATTTTTCAAGCTCGACCAACTTTCTTGCGAACCGGTTTTTACTTGACAAGTCCCCAATTCTTCATATTTGTTTAAACTCATGTTTGTCAATCGCGAAGCCTTTGCAAAGTTTTCATAATAAGTCAAAATGCGTTTTTACGTAAGCACGAAGATAATATAAAAAATGAGTTTATAAATTTAATGATATTTATAAGAATTGCACCGAGGCTTCCTTTTAGTAAAAAGTTGGTTTTATCTAAGTAAACACGTATACATTGCTACTAGAATTTCCATGTAATAAACACAAGTTTTCGCATATTCTCCAACTATATATATATTTTCCTGGCCAGTTTTATAAAAACTAATTTATATATATATATATAATTAATAGAATTGTTGTAAGATTTGAAATGCCGTTATTCGAATGATCCATTAGATCATTAATATTAATGGTATGTTATCGAGAGAATTTTAAAAAATTTTAAATTACGAAAATTTTTCCCTTATCAGAATTACATTTCTCTGTCACGCCCTTAAAATATAACAAAGCTTTTATAATTACTCGCAAAGCATTACACATACGTATTACTAATTATCTGCCTCGTCAATAACAGTGCTTATTGCCACTTTGATTGATTATTCATTAATGTAGCATTAATTCATTGAGCTATTAATTACTTGTTAATTACGGGAACTATATTTGTCAATATGAATTTAGTTGCTTTATGAGATTTGCATTATTATTAGCTAATTAAGGCATTTGCTATTTTATGTTCTCAAATTATTTACTAGCCTTTTCTCTCACTCCCTTTGCTTTTTTCGTAACGATCGATCATTGCTATCATTATGAGTCGTGCACGCGAAATAAGGATCACAATATAAATCGTTTGCATTAGACCGCCTTAATAACAAAATATTTGAAATGTTTATTGCTGTTTTTTGCGAGCAGAGAACAGAATGCGCGTAAACGATTTTAAATCTCAAGCGATAATTCCCAAACGGCCAGGAGAATTATAAACGCTCGTCCTAATGGATCGTTGCGCGAGTTTTTAATGCACGAGTGGCCAAACTAGATCGTCAAGTGAACTCGCGCGGCACAAAGTAGCTTCTCCTTGCTCATACAACCGGTCGCGAGAATAATCTCAATGGATAAACAACCGAAGCGCTGCCGAAGCTTCAACCACCAGATTACGAGGCCAAGATTATGCGAGCCGGGGCAGTGCAATTCCAAGCGGCCGACAAAAATAGAAGGAAGAAAGCAGGATAAACGAAGAGGGGACAAGTACCTGGAGGAGCGATGCTCGACTTGCGACGTTCCCTGCTGAACTACGAGGCTCGCCTGCCCCGAGTACTCCTATATATACACAACGGCCGGTGTCGAGGCGACTTGTCAAGTACTTTCCGCTCACGGCGCCTGAGCTCCTTTTCGACTCCTCGCCGACGCTCGTTTGTGGGCGTGTTATCCCGGTCGCTTCTCTATCCATCTCCCTCCGAGCATTTGAGCGGCCTTTAAGCGGCCCCCCGAACCTCCCATTTATCACCTCGGCTATTCCCTAAATTAGTGGCACCGAGCCCTGCACGACGATCTAATGGCCTCTCGCTACATTACAGAGGTGCAATTGTCGATTAGCGAGCATAGGGGAGGTCGAGGTGATCTGGTGGGTGGCGATCGAAGAGTATTGTAGATGAGGGAAAAAGGGAGGATTTTCGGATATTTGGAGCAAATGCGACTGTACATGTGTTGTTCCCTGAAGCTTTAGTGAGAGATATTTGTGCAATTAGTATTTTGACTGGCTATTAATTTATTTCTTCAATTTAGCGTATTTATTGCGGCAATTTAATAAGAAAACTTAAAATTATTCAAAGTCATTATCGCGCGCGCGCGCACACACAACGTGCTCACAACGTATTTCAACTTTCAACGACTGGATTTCTTTCTTTTCGTCATTCATCGTGGATATTTTTTGTTAATAATCTAAGGCCCATTGGAGCAAATGCCTGCGATAATTAGATTTTATGTTAATAATTGGACTCTGCGCCAAAACTGTAATAGAATAGTAGTGGAAAAGCTAATTGGTAATGATTTCCCATACAATTGTGATATAATTTCACTTTAAACAGTAAGAGTTGCGCTTAAAAATATCAAGTCCATACGATTAAAATAATTGACATTAAAGATAAGCTTGATTGTGTCATAAATATATAATTTTGACATAATATTTCAGGGAAATTTAATTTCATACAATTAAGAAACCTTTTTACATTACATTAAATATACTCGGCAGTAATAACGATAACCGTACTACTGTAATTGTAAAATTACATGCAATCTTCGATACACGCAACTTTTAATTATTATATTTATTCTTATTTCACTATTATCCCTTTATTGATAGGTGCCATTATAATAGTTATTTTATTATGCAAAATCCTGCTCCGAGTATATTTATTCTTAGGAAAATTATCATCCCATCGTCATAGCTTTGATATTTTTGTGCTAAAATCTGAAAAAAATAATCGTTATAAAAATGAATGGATATGCAATTATAAATTAGAATATTCGCACATTTTATTTTCAAATTTCGTAAAATGCTCAATACAATTTATACAGTCGCACAGCCAATTGATTAATTTTCAAGGCCATTGAATATAATTTATTGCTTAAATATGAGAGATTTCTTGTGAAAATAACTTGCATCCGAAATAAATATCATACACATTTTGTTAATATTCAATGCAAAATGAATAAATTTTACCCACTCCGCGTTAAAATTTATTGATCAATTCTTTGATTATTATAAATAAATTCTTGTATATAACGTTGTCATTAAACAATTTCATCAGTCACTCATACCTTTGAAATAATGAACGAGATAACTCATACATATCAACATGATTTGTTCGTGCAAAACAATTTGATGAATTCAATTCAGCTAAGAATACCAATTTTCTAAATCTCAAAGTAATACTTTAACTAAATGTCAGTTGTTCGCATCAACATAATACATAATAAGATAAAGTAAAAAGTGGAAATGAATTAGCTAAAATACTTCTATATAATTTGTAATTGAATAAAAGATAATTTTGCATTATTGCCAAATTAATCCAATGCATAAAGAATGTTAAGAAAAAAAATTTCATCTTAATACCCCATTTGTAATAATGACATTGTTATGTATGATTTTTCGGAAATAAGTTCTCAATCAGTTTTTACGTTTAATTTTCGATTGATAATTTTAGTGAATTGTTTTCAAAAAAAAAGTGGTATAAATATTTAATGTACATCTGCGTAGAAAAACACATTTTAATAAACGTACAATGATACTATGAATATATTAATAAAAGTATACGAGCAAAAAGTCGATGTGAATACGTTAATGAGAAGATATTGAAAACAGAATCTTAAAAAATAAAGAAGAATATTTATGAGAAAAGAAAGTTATACGCAATGTGATTAAGTTAAATTCAATGGCTATTGTATTTAACTGGTACACATAATTAATTCCTTAAAGATTTATGTTGTTATTAAAAACTTTTCATGTAATTTTTACGATATATTTTATATTATGATAATGATTGACTTTATATCAATAAACTTATCTTAATGTAAGTAAAATATATCAATTTTTTTTTTCAACTATTCCATAACAAAAATTTTATCATTTTTCTTCTAAATATTGAATTTTGATCATTAATTTCATTTAACGTTAAATTTTATTATCTTAGATTAAATATTATTTTCATTATTATTATTTTATTAAATATTATTTTAGATTATTTTATTTTACTTTAGAATTATATTATTTTATTATTATATTATTTTATTACTATATTATATTATTATATTATTATATTATTATATTATAATTATATTATTTTAGAAAATATTTCAAGTAATTATAATTTGTTCTTTATAGTTCAATTAAATTGACCGGTTAATTTGAGGATAATTTACCGTCTAATTAAAATATTTTAATTATTATGCCCAAGGAATATTATTATAATATATATGGTTGTTAAATGAATGGCATAAATCTTATTTCTTTATCTCTTAATAAATATTTTATTATTACATTTTCTTATGATTTCTATTAAAATTATTAATAGCTTCGGGGATTATTAAACTTATTAAAAATATAGAATACTATAATCTATGGTTCTATAAGTATAACTCAAGTAAAAACATTAATTAATCCTTGTAATCGTGAATTATAATCACGTACGTACCGAAAGAATTACGGAAATTAAGGTTTTTTAATCTGTAAATAACGTTCGTCGAGTTTAATTTATAATACGATTACCTTTAAAATATTTACAATATGTATCGTATGTTAAATTAGTTATTTCACATATTATACGTGTTATTCATATTGTTGTAAATAATTTTTACTTGCCAAAACAACTAAATTAATTGATCTTTCAGGTTACATTTTCAGTTCAAAATTAAACTTAAATATTACAGCAGCCAATTCATAATAATGTGAGGAACAGAGTATCAAGATTCATCAAATTATATAAAAAAAAAATATGTATATTTAATACAAATTTGTTAAAGAAATTATTTTGTATCGTTTCTACTGTTTACATACATACTATTTCAACACTTTATATACTAATTTAATAATCTATGCACAATAATTTAACAAAATAATTTATCGACATATTTCATGTAAAAAAAAGAGATTAAAATACATAGGAAAACATTAGAAGTATATTCACTGAAAATATTCATTGACAATATGCAATGTAATTGTACATTCATTTTATTAAACTACTTTGAGAAGTAATTGGGAATAATTTTATCACGCTCAATGTATAAAATGATTTCAAAGTAATAGAGACATTAAATTCCAATATTACACGAATATTATACCTATTTTTCAGTATTAAAGGTTTTTTCAAATAAAAGAAATGTACAATAAAAAATATGTACTATGAATGTCTTTTATGTAATAATTAAAAAATCAAAAAAAAAATTACTAATAAATATTTTATCACTCACATATTGTAAATGGTATCTGCATTGAATAACTACAATATTATTATAAAATCCAACATATACCAATCATTATAGATTCATTAAAATAATATATATGAATTAGTTTCTTTCATTTACGTAACAAAAATTCGTGTTCTAATTAACTTTTATTACCAAAGAATTTAACGCGATGGCCATTATTTGCTCCTTGCGAGTAAAATGTAAGCTGCGACAGTTATTGACAATAGAACTCACAGGGAGTTTTAGTACCACAATTGTATGCAGAGTAGAGCAGTTTATGTTATTGTTAATCTTCTTTCTTATTTTCTCAAGTATCTCCTCGTGATTTACTTTGATTTCTCCATTAAAACTGCGCGTTAAATGTATTGGTGGTCTACGATACAAACAAGTAAATTAATTTCACTATCTTTGAATGTTCGACATCGATTTGAACGATTCCCAAATTATGCCGAAATTTATAGTTAATCATAAATCATAACATATTGAACAAGTGGTATGGAAAAGTTAGCTATCGAATAATAATTTGTTTAAACCGTTTTGCCCAAAAACAATTATTGGAATGCAGACTGAAGCGGCGATGATAGAAAACCGGCGCTCAAGTACATTTTGCCTCAACCACAATAAATCGGCATCGTGTCACAGCATATGTGTGTATACATTGTGCCGTATACTTGAAGAGCGAATGATGGAAAGTCCACTCCAAGTGAGGTTTAACAGCGAGAAAGAAAATGATATGGCAACCTCCAGATACAGTAAGGAATGCATCAGTAAACTAATTGATATTCCAGCACAACGAGAACACCGAACAAAGTACTACGAAGACGAAATATAGCTACAAGAAGAGCAAATTGGTGAATATCAAGAAAGTGATATTGTTTAAGCAATAATTTATCTACCATTTTCCATAATTATGAAAAAATGGAAGACAATTTTGTAATGTTTTACGCTGCATTCGTGGTAATGTGTCTTAATTTGTTTTTACCAAATATATAATATAATACAATATAATAATATAATAGCATATAATAACAATAATAATACTAATACTAATAATAGCAGTAGTACTAACTAATAATGCGAATAATGTGATGATAATGATAATGGCAATAATAGTTTACATTTTCTTACAAAGCCCATAATACCCTAAATACTTTATATATTTATAACGTGCTTTTACTAAAGATTTATAATTAATAATGAAGGCATAATAAAAAATCAAACCAAAGTAGACAAAAGAAAATAGGACAATCATAGATAGATAGATAGAGAGAGAGAGAGAGTATTAAATTGATGGTAATTTCATAGATATGAGCAATAAATATTTCAAGTACTGCAAGGTGAATAGATATTTTTAAATTGATTAATATATTTAAACTGATTTTCTTTACTTAATTCTCGGTCTATCCCACTTTTCATATATATATATATATATAATAATCTAAACATTTAATTGAATATTAAAAGCTCAATTACTGGATACACAAATTTTTGGAATAAATAGATTTACATTGTCCTACTTTACCCAGACTAATTCTATTTTATAATATTAAATTGTGTGACGTCAAATTTTTTAATTATTAAAAATATATTACCGCATGGGTTAACTAAGAACTTAATTGGAAGCCTACCAACTACAAAGTTTAAATACATAAATTTTTCAACTCGACAAACAATAATTAACCAAGAAATAACTTGAAAATCAAGTTTTTCATCTAAGCCAATACGTAAATTTAAATTTTCGTAAACACTTTCATTATTAAAGAATATTTTTGACGCCTTAGACTTTTACAATTATTGCTTACATTTATTATTGCATTAATATTTATCATTTGTCAAGATCAATTGATTCAGTGTCATTTGAATTTTCATGATTAAAATTGAATATACATTATAATATTTTTACTAACAAACGATTATTCTTCACATAATACTCTTAATAAATTCTTTCTATGAATCGTTTTTTGCATAGACCACATATTTTGTGAGAAACTCGTTTGCTCAATAAATTCTACTTACGTAATATATTTGAATTGTTGCTGCAACGTTTTTTTTTAAATTCCTTGTCCATAGGAATAAAAATCTAATTTATTTTAACTGCTTACGATGATGTATTCTTGTATTTCATTTCCTCTAAAAACCATTATTTCTTAAATATAACAATAAAATATCCTGACATCCCTACTATTATACGCCTCAATAGACGTTTAAATGGAATTAAATAATGAGTTGCATTAATAATTGAAAAAAAAAAAAAACTCGTAAAATAAGTGATTCAAACAATTCAAACTTTCCTATGTTTATAAAAATTAAATTCTTGTAATATATAATACGTAATACGAATAAAAAAAGGTAAAAATACGAGGAAATTCTATCGATCTAAATTACTCTTAAAAAATATGTTGCGCATAAGTATTCAAACTTCATAATGCAATACAAATTAATTGACACGAGGATTTTAATAATAATTTGATAAATAATATTTTCTAATAAACGTGAATGTTTACGTCTTCTAACGCGTATAAAAATATCGTGCTGTTGGATCCATGAGCATCGAAAGTGAAAAGGAATGAAATCCACAGGTGAAAAGTCGAACACCGACGCCGAAATTAGACAAGGAAAGGAGATGCTCGTTAAATGGGACATTCGTTTTCTTTGCGAATGCAGCGATCGCCAAGTGTCCACGACCGTACACATACACAATATTCACAGGTGCCACCTTAACATTCTTATAAAATTGTAATTTACAATCAATTACAATTTTATTATAAATTAATAATTGTAGTTATATATATATATGATCTTGATAACCATTTGAGTTTTATTTCATATTCTATTGCTGTAATTGGTAAATAGCCTACAAATACTAGTTACAAGTAAATATTTCTGTTATATAATTTTACTTTTCAATGCTGTAACATTATTATAGAATTTTCAAATAAAGCATGATATACTGTAACAACAAATGTAATAAACGACAAGAAATATCATTGTAACTCGTATTAGCATAATATAATTTTTAACTAAATTTATTGCTAACGCTATTTTTATATTAAGAACTTTGAATTATAATATTAAAAGACTTTCGTAATTTATATTGAAAAATATAGTAAAGCATTTTATTACTTACTAAATCATATTTAATTAAAATTCATACTATATACAGATGATTTATATCGTATTAAATAGAAGATACATCGTAGTAAAATAAGAGAAGAAATAACAATAATCAAATTTCTCAAAATAAAATATTGGTACGAGATATGTGAATTGTAAGAGGCTTTATCATTGAATTCTAGATAATATTAAAGATAAATTTATAGTTTAACGGTTTGCATAATATACTTTGATAACACTTATAATCAATATATATATATTGAAAGTATGCGAGGAGAAAAAATAAAATTTAATTTTTTAAAGAGGAAATAATAATAACATACATTCTGCATTATAAACATGATTTGTCTGTATTTTCAATATATTATTCCGTGTAATTTTATCGTTTGATTCAATAAACAACATTTGATTTGATTATATATATATATACTTTAATTATTTAACATACACCAAACTGTTAATTTCTTCCTACAGAATTAATTTTTAGTATTTAAATGTGATGAAAACTTGTTTATGAAAGATTTTATGCTAAATCAATAAATTAATCGTGGCATAAAGAAAACTTGCGTTTGATTTAATTGGAACTAGTTCTGATTTTTTTAAATAGATTATATTTCAAGGGATCAGTTATTTTACATTTAGTTTGAAAATCAAATATAAAAGCGGCTATTCCACTAAAATAAAAAGCAATTGCATTTTAAAGGAGAAAATTCGATAATGTTGACATTGAAATAGAAATACTAACACAATGAAATGAAATATGAAATGAATTAACAAAATTCACGCTTCTAAATGACGAATGTAAGTATTTAAAAATCTGACTGTCAATAAATTTTAAAAACTCATTCATTATCAAACATATAAATATATTCTCAATTAATCTACATAACCATATATTCAGAATAATTCATAATACTAACTATTATATAAAATTCAAACTAAATTGACGAAGAAGTAATAACGATGATAAATGAAAATTCAGATAATACACGAGGCTCGTGTGGTAGTACGAATTTGATAATTCAAATAGCGAAAAATTAGATAACTTTACAACAAGTATAATAAAGGAATGACTCCCATGCAAATTCCGAATAGACAGGTGAGCACATTATTCCGTGGCTGCTTTCGAATTTCTCTATTCGTTAGCATCGTATTAATTATAATATGTATGCCGCAGTGGCCGAGAATTCAAGAAAGGAAAGACTTTACACGTAATCTGCGAATACCAGGAGAGTTTCTCGAAAAGGAGGAAAGTAAACGTGGCTGCTCGGGCATTGTGATGTTTCAAGAATACGGAAAAGAATATAGATAAAGTAGAGGGAGAGAGAGAGAGGGAGAGAGAGAGAGAGAAAAGAATTTCTAATGTAGGTATGGTATTGGCTAAGATGGCTCGATGATTTGCTTCCCGGGCGTGTTTCACTTAACGAACCTCTCGATCGCATTGTATGCCGTGATATAATTTATATTAAATTCGACAATTAAAAGAGCAAACAACAACAACGGCAACTAGAAGTTAGGCTCGCTCTTCACCAAAAACAAAATAAAATAATCTCGTGATTTAGAATGCCATTTAACTTGGTCTTTTATGGCGTGACATTTTCGCGTTGCCCAGAATATAATAGAAATGCCAATATAATATGATATTGATTCTTTTCAAATGTCTGAATTCATTATAATAATATTAAAGCGAGAATTCAAAAAAAGGAGTGTAAAAGAAACTATTAACTTCTTAAGGATTCCATGCGAATGAGCCAAGAGCAAATTTCTCGTCTGCTTCATTCGCTTGATTTGTCAAAACAATTTACATATTTTAATTTTACAATTATCGTATTAAAAATACGACCGAATTATTATTATTTATCCTTAATGCTCGTTAGTATCGTAAATTTTCATCGTTAGATCTCTTATCCATGCTTTCATTGTCTTATAAATTCTGCTTAGCTATTCACGTTATTTTTCTCAGCTCGAGAGAATAATATTCAGAACTTGGGAATCATAATGAATTAATTTTTTACGTGAAATTTCTTAGAACTACGTTGAGTTCAAAAATTTTGATCGGGCGAAAATAAAATAATTATCTGTTTACCAAATCGGTTTAGTTGTTCTTCGAATTTCAAATGAGACATACTTTACGCCTGTCGATCAACTTTGATGAAATTTGCCTTTATAATTAAATTTTCTTTTCATAGCACGCCACATGAAACGAAAGCTCATATTGCATTTCAATTTCAATTTAGCCAAGGATAATTAAATTACATTCCATTGAGATCATTTAGGCTGGCTTTTATAATACTTGTCGCGGGACTTTAAACGATTAGAATGGAGAGGCGCCATTGTCGATAAGCATTTGCTAATTAAGCAACGACACAAGGCATCGAAAAGTCCCATTGTGATTATCTCCAATCACCACGGAACGCAACGGAGAATTAGAAATATCTTAAGGTGGAATTATTCAAAGTCGGATGGCAACCAATAATACCCACCGCTCCCCCCCCCCCCCACTCAACACCCAAACGATTACCACACGTGGACTGGTAGGTAAAAATAAAAGCCATGTCGATTTTTTTCATCCGCATGAGAAAGGATTTGACGTTCAACAACAGGCCAGCGATAAATACAAATTTTTATTAGTGAATGATGCTTTAATGGACGGCAAAACAGTGGCTCCGCAAACCTCAAACCAGCCACTGCAGCAATTAATCTTCAAAGTGTTGCATTGGTGCCTTAGGAGTAGATAATATTACAAATAAATTAATTTGGCAAACAATAATGCCACAAAATATGCTTAACAATCGGAATGTTTGTACGTACGGAGAGGAATGTTTTTGATCGGTGAGATTAAATCAATTAACTTTGCAATAGACGCTTTACAAATATTTCCCGTACATAGGAACACCAATTTAAGAAACAAAAATTTCCAAACATTTTCAATGAAAAATACAAGAAATCATGATACAATCATACAATCAATAAGTCTCAACTTTCATCAAGGCCTACATAATAACGAATTTTCACTATATTCATTCGTTAAATTAGATATATTTGACGAATCCCCCTTCAAACTATAAAAGTTATAAATATTACGGTACTCCTCTTATATTAATACAGTTTTTATGTCATACAAATATATAAATCTTATACAATTTGTGTCAATCTTAGAATATCACATGTCAAATTCATTGTACAAAATAAAATTTATGCATTCGTAGGAACGAGTTGTGTGGCGCTCGATTGACTAAAATAGTTTAAAATATAATAATTGTTTGTGAATTTTTAAAGATCGACAAAGAGCGTAAAGGCATTTGGTGCAATAATTACATAAAATCTAAATTTCATAATTATAATACGTTATTTGAGCATTGAAAGATTATAGCCTCGATGCTAATGAAAATTAAGTGTTTAGTGAAAGTTGCGTATTTTTATTGTTCTCCGAAAAGAAAACATTCGCAGACTAATGTGTATGCATGTGTATCTATACGCGTGAGCATAATATACTTTTTTACATTTCTTTTACATTTTTTACTTATATATATGTGTATATATATATATATGTAGATGGCACGTATTTAAAACAGTTAAGTCGGCGAACAAACATTTTGAGCATTTCTTAATTTGCAAAATATGCTTTGCACATGAATTAAAAATACCGTTAATTTCACTTTTTAACTGGTTCTTAAAAGAACCGCAAATGAACAAGATAACCAGACAGAGAGAATGAAAACGTAAAGGTTTTGTTTTCAAATGTATACTAGTTTTGTGTAAATCGTAAAAGTTTGTCCTTTTTATGAAATTCGACGAAAAGGATGTTTATTCTTCAGAGAAAAGTTTCTATAAATCATAAGATAAGTTACTTTTATTTTTAACGTCCTTATAGCTTTCAAACTCTTATTATATATATATATATATGTGTGTGCGTGTGCGCGCGTGTGTTTGTGTCTACCATAGCTAATCTATAAATTAACGTCGTAGCAAATGTGTCAAATTTGGAGTTAATATTTTTATTTGCCTTTTAATTTAATATTATTTAGATAATTTTTTTATTTAAAAACTCCAATTGTAGAAAAGAATTTTAAATTATAAAACTTTATAAACGATCGGCAATTAATGCTTGAATGAATCGTTGAGTAAATAATTACGTATATAATTATGTGTGCAATTGTAATGCAATATATACAGTACGATGTCGATATTATAATTATCCATGTCGGATTTAATCTTGAAATTCAATTAATAAATACTTCTTACTTTAATATGACAGTTTACGATAAAAGAGAATACGAAAGAGAAAAAAAATTAATGACTCATTCCCGCAACTAATGTAATGAAAAATTCAAGCAATAATACTTTTATTACCCTTAAGCATAGATTTATCATAATAATTGTTAAGTAGAACTCTACATTTTTAAATTATAAGCATTCTTTTAATAAATTATTGAAACTGATTCTTTTGATTGTGGTTTATGTGTCATGAGGTACAATAGATTCGCTATCGATTAAGATGATTAGTCAAATGAATAACAGAAAAGTATGAATTTCTCAATTGATTGCGACCTGAATATTATTCAGAGAGCTTATTATATTATTATCACATAAACTATATTAAATTATGTCAAAAGAAGCCTCTAATGAACTGTTATGTTGAGAATAAATATTATAACATTATATTATAAATTTAGCAATTTATAAGAAATCTAAATCGGCAAAATAGAGAAACAAAGTAGCTTAGAGATACTAGTCAAAGTAACAACATAAATGGAATAACTTTTTTAATATAAAATTAAGAAAAAAACTTGAAAAGAATTATAGATTATTGGCTTTATCATTTGGAATTGTTCTTTAGTAGTACACTACGCTTTATTGGTTATTTTTTATTTCCTTTAAAATTAATTATGCCTATACTAAAACCATGAAAAATAGCAATCTTTTATGTACTTTATACAAAACTTTATAAAAAAAAAAAACTGTCATCCTATACGGTTCAATTCATATTTTACAATTGTCAATAATACGCTCACTTTATATACTAACAATACACAATTTACACCTTCACTTAAAAAACCAAAAATTAGCAAAATTTCAGTCCAATCTCTCTCCTCTTCTCCAATACCATTGGAATGTAATAAATCATTTTATCAGGAGTATGTTATATTTCTCCAGAGAAGTTCGACATTTGGAAATAGACGCACAGGTCGAATGAGTATGTGAAAAACATAGTCTATCCCGTCCAAATTGTGAAAGAGTCTACTATATAATGAATGAGAACCAGCAAAATCAAATCAATTTAGTATTATACAGCAGTTCATTCCATACAGCACCGACATTAAATTAAATAATTGTATAAAGAATAGCACGAGTCGTTGCATAATATTGATTAAAATTATAAATGAATTGTATTTTATGTGGATTTTGAAGTATCTGGTAAGGAATATTTTGCATCAAAAGAATTAATTAAAAATTCTAATGCACTACAATATGAAATAAATCATTTTCCATAAAAAAAAACAGCTTGCAATTTAATTAGTGTCGCTAGTTGTATGATTTGATTATCATTCAAGTGAAAATTATCCAATTAAAGGGATGATAGATATTTTATGTCCGTAATGAATGGCGAGATAAAAATAATTCCATGAACATATTTGTTAATTAGACAAAATTTTTGCATTAAAAATACGTATACAGAAATCTCTAGTAAGAAAACTGAATTTCGAATAATTTTCACAAATGAAACTCATTAATGAGTAAAAAAAATTAAGGGAAAATCTAAAAAAAAAAAAAAATCCACAGAATCCTGTTGTCCAGATTCCACAAGAGTCCGAGCCTCACTCAACAATACTTTATTGCTTAGAAAATTATTTGCGACAATCCCCAAGTGTCCTCTTACGCTCTCGCCTCGACCGCTCTTTCCAACTTCAAAACAAAGGTAAAATCAACACCGCTAGAAAGATTCTGAAATCACAAGATTTATACTTCCATTAATTGCCCAGCAGTTTGACTGTGAGTGCAGCACTTTGACAGCAAGACACTCGTTCATTGTCTTAGTGCGCCTTGCCCACGATCTACCCCTAACTGTTATGAAGTGAAGCAATCACAGTAAACTAATTGACTCCCCTCTCGGTATTCTCAAAAATATCTCCAACATAAGCAGTTTGCCAAATCGGCAAAGAGAGTTCGTAAGAATCGTTGTGCGACTAAACTGCAACTTAGCATCATCGTATATTCGTCTTCCTGGCTCAAAGCAGCACAGCCAGCAGCTTCGTGGCACCCTGCAGGGTAACACACTCACCTTACAATTGGCCCTCGGATTATTACTCGGCACCCTGCGCACATTCTAATCTACGCCAAATATTCTGCCATTACAAAGCCTATTTCACGGGGAGCGGGGCTAATTAAAAGATCTTGACTTTAAGAGTCAAAGGGCATCATAATAGGGCCAAGCAACGCAATAATCAGTTTACGACTCACTATCAAGATTACATGGAAGCCTTCTCCCCATAAGAAACTACAATGTGCTATATATATATATAATATATGTTTTCTCTCTCATTATTATCAATGAATGGTAATTAACGGCTACATATATGCTCTATTAGTATTATTAACGAAGGCAACGTATAATTATACATTTCTCATCTATATTTTCAATAAAGGCAATTTACAGTCTCGTATTGAAAAACATCACTGGCTCCGTTTATAACATCCCTCCCCTTCCTCTAACTGCCCCCCACCCCCCTCCACCCACCGCCCCGCGAATCCAAATACATGAGCTATATAATATATATAAAATTAAAGAGTATAATGGTAATTTTACAAGTTCAATTTACAGTTTCGACAGTTTATGTTATTGTAAAGGCATACTTTATACAACATGAGAATGATTGCATGTTGATTTTTTTTCCTTTTTTCATTTATTCAACCGATACAACGTTTGGAAAATTAATCAATTATAAAACAAAAAATAAATTGAAAAATTCCTTTTATATTTTTTAATTTTATAACAAGTACTATCACATATAATTATAATAAATAAGCAATAGCAAAATATTCATATACAACAATTTACAAGATACAGGGTAACTTTGTAATAATAAAAATATTAATAATAATAATTAATAATAATTAATAATAATAATAATAATATAAGAACGTGATTCTCTTGATATATATATATTTGTGTGTGTGTCGCTCTTTGAAGTAGAGCGTTAAGCACAGAGAAAAATTTATATCAAAATGTAATATGCAGTATTGCTTTTAGTGAAGCGTTATCCTTCGATTAATCTTTATACATTAAATGTATCATTACAGTAATTGTGCCTTACAAATCATTTTTCCGGTCAGCTGACAGTGACATTATCTTCGAAATGTTAGTTAAGAACCAATATAGCGACAATCAGTTATGGTAGTACGGGAGAGCGTTAGAAGAGTTTCGCCTTCTCCTTGTTGCACGCGAAATTCTCGTCATGCCGTCGTTGTCTAAAGCAAGTGGCAAAAGCCTCCCGCGATGACGCGAAATTACTTCCAAGATGAATACCACAGGATGGACAGCGGTGAATGGCATCTCTCAGCAGTTTTGAGTAGTAAGGCAAGGCGCACAAACTGCAGACAAAAGAATTTTCATCGAATGAAATACATTGGAATTGCACGCAATATAAGAGAATTTTATATTATTGGGAGATTAAATGCAGGAATACGAGTATTTACGAATCGTTACTCCTCTTTTACGGTTCCTCCCTTGGAGTTGGCCTTTATTTTAAATATCGAAGCTTATTACGTCAACTATTTGAGAATGAGGCATGGCGTACGTAAGAAAATAATCAAATAATTTAACTAAGTTATTGCTTCGACACGTTTTCAACTTCAACTTCTTACCACCAAAAGCACGAAAAATTTAGTGTACAAGCGATATTAATTACGTCACTGCCTATTCAAATAATACTACAACTATTGTCTACTAATAAGTGTTATCAGTTGTACACCGTACTTTGAATATTTATCGATACTAGGCGAGATTTTATAATTTATTCAACGTGTAATGACTATTTTCGATTACGCGTACATAAATATAATAAACGTCGACATTAAGCTTTCATCCGTAAAGCCGTAAGCAACGGTATTTAAACTTTTTTGTACTTTTCATATTAAATATCAAGTATTATCTACGCTAATTTCCATATTGGCCGTAATAAAAGCGTACTTATTTGTGTTATTTTTATTTTGTAATATATTAATGCAATTGGGCGACTGAACTTTTGTAAAGTCACTTTAAATATTAAATGCGTTTAATATGTTTTATTGGCCTAATTGTATATTAAATCTCAATCGATTACTTAAACTGAATTGCATGCAATTAATTGTAATTTGTCGAATCTAAAGTATACACAAGTATAAAACATAATCTGAAGATTAATATTTATTATAATACTAGTTTTGGCTATTAATAATTGTAATTCGAATATCATCGTCCCGGCCCAACTGTTTAAAATAAATTCACATATTAATTCGTAAATTACTTCGATTACTTCATCGGAGCAAAATTACACGATAATATTACCGTCAACATTTTTACAGTTATACGCAAGACATTTGCCAAATGAAATAAATTATTGGCCACGACTATAAGAAATGGCAATTCTCAAATGAATTGCAACGCTGTATAATTTGCAGTACTCTGTAACATTTATTACATATTCGTTATATAATAATGCATGAATTATATTCGGTCAATCGTAAGGCCATCCATTAATTCCGCAATCTCTACGACACTGCCACTTACTTCAATACATTTAATATTGGTTATTAATTAATTGAACTCTTTTTAAAATGCCGGCAAACTATTGCTCAAGCATAACAAAATGTCTCCTCTTCGGGCTAAAATGCCATCTAAACGAATATACGAATTTTGTTTTCATTTGCTCTCGCGGTTATTATCTGCGTGTACACTCGTCGTCAAATGACCCGGTGACCTTCGTCAACAGCCGACATTGGCCGAGTATTTATGAAAAAAAAAAAAAAGTGTGGATTATCCGAGGGGTGACAAAGCATTTGAATTATCATGGCGTGCTTATATAAATCGAGTATATAAACATGGCTAGTTCCAAAAGATATGCTTACTTTTATCTGCGGCTTTCAAGCATTTAACTCCAGACTCACATTTTTATGACGTACGTGTATGTGCGGCGGCGGCAAGTTTGTGAAATTCTATCGAAGCTCAATTGTCAATATTCTACATTTCCTTATACGACGTGGTTTTTTGTGCCCTGCCTCTTTCTCACTTCATTTGCAAGCATAACTTTCAAGTGGAAGTCACAAGCGAATAGAGATAAGGGAGAACTGTAATTGAAATCAAATTTCACGCGGCAACCACCACGGCCACGATCGACAATTTCCTAGAAATGCCATCGTCACTACTCGACACTCCCGCAATTACAATCGTATACTTATGCACGCGCGCGTGTGTGTGTGCGCGCGTGTGCGTATGGCGTTGGGCAATGATCCGCAACCCTGTTGTCCTTCCTCGGCCGCGTAAAACATCGCCGCTGAAAATCGCAGCGACAAGGGTCTTTTATAATTGTGAGCATACCAGACCGGAAGTAGCAGCAACGCTGACAAATGGGTGGTGGAGGTATTGCGTCGCTCGACGATGGTCTCGACACCCCGGAGGCAATTCGGACATGTCACCATCCGAGGTTCTCTGCGCAAGAACGTGTGCTCTACTTCAATCATTAATAATTAGCCTGGGAATGAGGAAGGCGGACGGACTATATTACCACGGAGAAAGAGCTTGGACCTCCTGGTGCGCTTCTTGCAGATGGGATTGTCGCCCTTAACCCTGCGCTTCGCCGGGTGCTCGTCCGGCTGCTCGCCGTCCATCGCGAGAAGCGATCGCCTAACCTCTCGTCGGGGCCGATCGGCAGGATGATTGGGCGCACTTCAGCTCGCTCCGCGCGAGCGCAGTTGAGAACCGCCGAGGGCGATTGGCGAGGAGGCTAAGGCACAGGACGGACGGCAGCGGGGCGAGCCGCGAGGCCTCGGACGCCCTCGGGCCTCAGCGGACGGCGACGAGTCGGGGGGCCCAGACGATCCTAACCTCGCGGGGCCTTGTGTGGCTGGGCAGCGAGGAGAGCGTGGCCGGGAAGACCGTCGCGGCAAATCGTCAGCCGATTTCTAAGTACAGCCAGGCGACGCCTGCACATCCGTCGGTATCCAGGGACTCGGCGCTCAGCCAGAGGTGAGTGAGTTGGGGGGGGCCTCGTGGATGGGGGGGGCGGAGGGAGGTGGGGCTCGAGAGGATTCGAGTTGCAAAGTTTAGTTTCAAGCTCAGTTGAGAGTTTAGCGAAGGATTGGCTAATGAACGCGCGGTCTGTTTGGATTTGCTCGTGACACTGCTCGCAATGTCAAATCGAGCGCTGCTGATGAGGAGCGCAACATTTGGGCGATGACTTGATGTGCGTGCGCGTTGATTGCCGTCGATTTCCATATTCGTACTTATTTAATTGTGATTTGTGAGAGAGGCTATGTGCAATAACGGTATGTGTATCCTCCGGTGCATGGTAAATATCCTTTTCCTCACTGCCCGTCCCAGTTGAGAGGCTACGTCAACAATTATTATTATCATTATCATTATTATTATCATCGTCATCGTCGTCGTTGTCGTTATTATTATTGTTATGCTTCGTGCGGAAGCCTCGGTCATATTGCTCGTCATCTTGTACGATTGAGTCTTATAAGGTTAAATGGGCGATAATTAGTGATCAAATGAGATGTAATAATTAATGTAATTTTGATCGTGCATTTAAATGTCTGCTTTCCCTGCATTAGTTTTTCCAAGCTTTCCCAGTTTCTGTTTATACACAAGTGGGAAGAATATGAAACGAGCAAACGATTATCTTCTAGCAACATTCGAACGAGTGTTTTGAATCTTAAGTAACTGTGAGATTTCTAGTACTGTTAAATAACTTTAAGGGTTAATTGTTTCTCTTATATTAATACGAGGGAGGGGCAAAAGCCATAAATAACTAGATCATAGTTCTATTATTATTTTCAGATATAAACAACTTTTTATTTATTTATAAGGCCTTTTATAGTACGTTTTTCTTCATTCGCCTTTCATACAGACGTAACGTCTATGATAATACGTAAATATAATATTCGCTATATATATGTATATATATATATATATATATTAGGACATTGCTTATTAATTGTACTTTGTACCATCGACTTTTTACATAATTAGTTAAAATACAATTCTAGTTAATAAACCGAATACAAAAAGTTTTTATTACACTTAGTGAGTAAATAAGTGTATGTGTTTTTTGTATTTCCTCCGTTGCAGCAGGTGTATATAAATATAATATTCTACGTAGTTTTTCATAATATACATTCTTAATGTAGAAGTGTTGATGCGATTATGGAATAAATAAATAAATAAATACACTTTATTTATATACTATAATTGCACTTTAGAGATATCTTTAGGCGGCACAATATCATCATGTTTATTCACGTTGAAATCAGCGTTTAAAATAATTGAGAGTTTATTTTCGTTGTAACATAAGCATAGTAAAATTTGCATAGAGCATAAGAAAATTTTTTTAAAATAAATTCCTTTAATAAGCGAATGGAATTCTTGTTAAGAACGTTATTTTGTTTGCTTATGTATATAAGAAGGCAGCATTCGCTAGTTTTAAATTAAAATAAGTAGTAACTATTTGTATAGCGAATTTATGGAAAATTTCTTTAAAAAGTCTTCATCTGGAATATTAAGTCTCCTCTCGTTCTAATTCTGCAACAGATTCTGATTTAACAGCTTCTTGTATCGCTCCACCATTGGCTTGTAAATCTATTCAAAATTTAAATTATAGCACGATTATAAATCCATACAAGTCTATTGACAAAGAAAAAGTAAAAACGTATATATGTATAAGAAATTACATGTTTAATGAGTACGAATAGATTTTCACCTATTTTATATGAAATGGAAATTCTCCTTTTTTCTTTCACTTACAAAGTATATTCCTTTTACAAATTGGCAAATTAGCAAGCTTACCATCAATATCACATTAATTTAATTAACTCAACCGACACTCCATCAGCAAGTGTATTTCTTATTATAAATACTCCATCATAATTTGCCAATAAATATTTATTATTATATTACAAACTTGACTATTGGCTGTTAAAAATGCTAATCGCTCACAAGTACGTTAAGCGATGTAATTAATTAACGAAATAATTAGCAGCGAATTTGAATAACTTACATACTCAGCATCGTCGTGAGGTTGGCAAAGAAGTTGCGGCTCCGGTAAACTGTTCAATATGTCGTCGAATTTAAATTTGTCCTTTAAAAGCGCATGTTTTGCCCTATAAGCTCCACCTATCATTGCTGAATTCACTACTTCCTAAAATAGCATAAGCAACTGTCACTCTTATGTTCTTATATTACAAATAAATGGTATTACATTTAACGCCATGCTATTTATATTATTGCTTTACTCGTTTTAATTCTTTGCAAACATTTTCATTATGGATGCTGGACGATATTATATATATATATATGCATATATAAAAAGTCTTAAATATTCTTACTGAGACGTGAACTGGACAATTGAAAACATCCGAAAGAACTTGAAGAATTGTTTTGTTATTGGAGACTCCTCCGGTTGCAATAATCCGCCTCTTTGGACCTGAAAATATTAAGAATTTTATTTACTAAATTCAATACTAATTAAGTGTATGATCGTGATTTGAGGTGACCGAGAATCTGAGTGCATTGACATTAATGAAACCTTCCCAATCGACAATAATTTGACAAGATTAACAAGATATCAAACTATCGATGGCCATCCACATAATTAAGCCCGCCCGAGAAATCAAACGCGATTGTCCCGGGACAACAGAATTCCGTTGTCAGATAACAGCGCCTGTAAGCAGGCATTTTTCTATATTGAAGAGAGACGAGGCGAATTGTTCTCTTACAGACTTGGATTTCATCGGAATGAAACGTAGAATGAAGCTGATGCCGCTAGTATTTGATGCGAATATGGCAAATATTCCAAATACTAAAACGAACAAAGTTTTGCCTTTAATGATAAATATAGTCGGGATAAATTATCATTAAAGACTATAATGGTAATGGATTAAGTATGATTCACAAATTTCATATCAACGTTACTTTCAATATTTTTCATAGTCGAAATTATCGACATTGTTATTATTAGTTACATAGAAGTCGATCGAAAGCTTCAATCATATTGTTGTATCGATCATTCTTGAAAAATGCCAATGATCGGTCAATTGTTACAAAACATAACCGCCAATAAATAGAATAACGACAAAGAAATTTGTCTGCCAAGCATAGGAATGACGTAATCGTTAGTTGTTAAAAAATATTGATTTACATTTCACAGTCGTACTATATTACACTCCTTTAAGTATCAAAGTCTATTTTCTAATCTTCTCACCAAGGAAGTCGAAATTGCGTTCAATGCACGTGACTCTTAAAAGAAACCCACGATTCCAGATAGAAAAAAGTGCAGAAATACTATGGGAAAAGAAGTGCTCGAGAGAAAATTAAAGGCTCCATTGTGCAATCGACAAGTGTGCTCAATATTTCGTCCAAATGCCCTCACCAATAACAAGCCCAAAATCCTCGGCGTGCGCCCTCCTCGCTACAAACTGACCCTCGACGAGGGCCCGGACCTCCACCTCCTTCGAGCTGTAGCGGAGGATGCGCTCGTTGGCCTTGTTGAAGCGATGGTCGCCCGAGATCCGCGATATTATCTCCTCGGCGTCGTGGTAGAAGGCGCAGTTGCCGAAGTTGCCCCGAGGCGTATTGTCCAAGAGCTCGTTGAAGAGGCGCCAGTCACTTCCGGCCGCGCTGTTGCGTATTCGCTCGCGGGTCAGCGATCCGTTTCTGAAGCTGCGGCGCAATTTTCATATCGAGCAATGGCATGTGGCACGAGTTTTTTTTTTTTTATCTTTAATAAGTCTTGTGTACTTCAAAGGGGCTGAAAACCGAGGGCTCAGCGTATTTAATTGTCGTTGTTGGAAAAATAATTTACGAGCTGCCAAATGAACAGGAAGTTAGGAATCGCGAGTACCATTGCCAGATAATACGAATGTTAAATATTTCGCAGCATTCGCGAAGCTTCGACTTCTACGATTTATCAATACGATGTAAATCTTTACCTACGCGAGCTATTTCTTAGGCATAAGTTATTAATCTTAATTTGATAATGCGATATACCATAGAAGGGCCATGTAGGCATCATTTTGAACAGGATTGCAAAAGACATGACCTTCCGTAACGATCTTTGATTCGTTGAGCCACAGAAAAATTGTATCACTTGTACCGAGACTGCAGGCTATATCTCCTTCCTTTAATTTCATACCTGCAGAAAAATTAAAAATAATATATATATATATATATATATATATATATATATAATTGACTGTAAAATTAGAATAATTAGTAAAAGAAACAAAATTGAATTGCTTCAATAATTGATAAATTTGGCATTTTCGTGAAACAATTAATACTTTATGTATGCCCATGATATATATATATATATATACATAAAGTCTATGATGGAAAATTTTTCAATTTGAATTGGAGAATCGTTCGATCTTACTGTTCAATAAAGCATCCCCTTCTCATTATGTATGTATGTATTATTATTATTATTATTGTAAGATTTTTTAATAGAAATATAATTTTCCTAAGAACCGAATTTTATAGTAAAAAGTAAATATCTTGAAGATTTTGCACTAATGCACTCTTAAAATATTATCATTAAAATGAAGTACTTTAACAGGTGGAATTGTCATTTTTCCTAATAAATTGTCCATCGCGCATCATTCTATTGCTTTTATTTGAACTCATCGCGGATTAAGCTAATTAAAACACAATACAAACGTAACTGATACTTTGATATTATAAATGAGAAATGTAAATATTATAAAGATATGGAGAGATGATATAAATTATGTTAGTTGTTATAATGTGGATTACCTGCTAATGAGCAAGGGTTGTCACCAGTAAATGCAATAATGCGACATGTTTCATCAAAGCCAAACCTCTCGACAAAATAAGTCGATATTGGGCCAATATCGGTACAAGAAGGGACGGGTTTATCGAGCTTTTGCCTTAAATTCGGAGCGCATGCCTTAAAATTAACGAATACATTAACAATTTGCAGCAGCTGCTAATCTATTAATTAATCTTCTTAAAGCAATCCATATAAATGAAATTTAATATATCATTTAATTTAATAAATCACTCAAAATTTAATAAACAGATCACCATAAATCTGCTAATATAACCTTAACTATCGGTAAAGTACGAATTACGATGGATATTATCCCATCGTCGCCGTCTCATTTAACAAAAAACAACATATATATATATATATATATAATTGTACCTCTAAAAGCTCGTCGGACCAATCTTTGGTTCGAATGTTTAGTAGATTCATTCCAGATCCATCGGCCCAATCGATTGGCGCATAATCTCCCAGAAATAGGGAAGCAGCAAAACTACTCACCAGAGAAATTCTCTAGAACGGTGAAGAATTTTTGAACATGTTATCGTTGTAAGAATTAGCTATCAATATTGTTGTTATTCATACATTGTTTATTCGTTTGGAAAGTTTTTTTTTTTTGTAATTAGTGGATTATTATTATTATTGTTGTTGTTGTTGTTGTTGTTGTTGTTGTTAGATCACGGGCTTAGACGTGCATGGCACTATACGTGAAGGTATGAGAGTAATATGGGCACGATCCATCAATCACTATTTACAAAACCGGGCAATTTTTTTTAATAATAACACAAGAAACATCTGAATCCTGTAAGTAATGGAGAAGGTGCCAATTATTAAACATGGAATTAGTTTGCAATAAGCGGTTCGTCTTACTAGCGAATCTCTGGTAAATTAATTTGGGACATAAATCTTTTTGAATGGATCTTTTTCATTGGCTTTATTTAAAAGATTGGATTATTTGTTTTACTGTCACTCCACTTGGCTGATATTATTTAAAGTGATTTTTTGTTTTTAAATATATTTAGTGAAATTGAAAATGTCGAATGAAGTGTGATTATGTAAATATAAATTGTTAGAGATAAAACGACATGCAATATATCGCCAATAATTTTCTTCGGTACTATTACTTTTCTACATTAATTATCGTTGAAGATTACGACAATTGCAATGCAAAGGTTTAAGAAAAAAAAATAGACAAAAAGAACGCAAAGATATTTTTGGCTCAATATGTATTTTTATGCAGAAAAATAATTGGAAAAAGAAAGGCGACAATAGTTAATAAGAAAAAAAACGACTTTTTGACGACTAATTAATATATTAATTATTAGCTAATATTAATGATTATTTACCAATGATTTTAAGTAAATTAGTTTATTAGCATTTATTGTAACATTTTAATTTATTGGCTAATTCGAATCATAAATGATACTTTCAAGTTAGAGCGCGACATTCACAAATGGAAAAAACAAATTTAAAATGCAAATTAAACTAAATAATAATAATAATAACAACGACAATGCTTCCTTAAACACTATCGATTTTCGACTTATTTTCTAACGATGAAAGCAATAAGATTTTAATTTAAGTAAAGAAAGGCAATTCTCGCTCTTGGGATATACACCCCCTGGACTTTATAAGAAAAATTTTGACGCTCAAGACAACATTGAATCTTTGTATACGGTTAATCAAAAATACCATTTATACTTTTCATAGTTATTAATAAATACTTGCAGGCAAAAGTAAAATTGTATAGATTAAAGTAGCAGTTGCAAGCCTGCAAATGTAAGTACATACACATGTAAATGCATACTCGACCTTAGGTAAGGCACAAACACTTGGATCTTAATTTATGGAATAAAATCAAGAGAAAACTTGGTGAACACGTGTGATGAGGTGAGGGAAATTTTTTTAAGGACAATCCTAGTGGAACCTATTTTCGATACCTTATTGAAGATTGAAATGAAGAGCATTCGTAGCATGCACTACAAGAAAAACAGTACAAGAGAGTACGGATAATGTACCCTTGGCTTAACATTGGCTTACTCGACTTCATTCGCAAGTGCTTCTATTTAAATTGTTCTACTCGAATTATTTTGCACGGTATTACGGTCCGAGCGTACTACTATCTCGAGCGGCTCCCTTTAAACCATCTAAAAGAATTGAAAACTAACATTTAGTTCAGCAATCAATCCAACAAATTATAAAGCATAACTTGTCATTGATTTATCGTTTAGATTTGGCATAGATTTTTGTTTCTCTCTTTTAACGAGTAAGAAGTTGCATGAAAAAGACGTATATTGGTGACGTACCTCTGTATTATCAAAAGCTTCAGGCCTCTTTTTGAACATTTTAGCTATCTGCGGCCCGGAAAATCTCTCGTGCGCCTGAGATCCCGTGATTTCTGCCAGTTTCTAAACGTAAACATTTCTCATTTATTATTCAATTGAGAGGGAGAGAGAGAGGCGCGCGCACAAACGATTGACCGACCATTTCAACGTTGTAAGCGAGAAAAGGGTAATTTTTAGTTACATTTGGACCTCCGACGACCTCTTCGAGCTGCTTGCACTCGACACTTGTGCTCGAGTCCATCCAAATGGGCGCGGGTGTGATGGAGAAAGCTGCGACCAATTGCTCGTGCAGGAATTTTTCAGGATTGAGATTTTGTAAGATGTTCCGGCTACCCTTGCTCCAATACACGGTACCGTGTTGCTGTCGTTAACATTTATTCGATTATTAGGGATTGCGATTAAATTTAGTGCGGAGTTTGGGCTTGGAAATATTTACGTACGCTGGAATGTAAAAGAATGCAATTCTGATCGAAATTTCATTAACTTGTTTGTAAAACATATTCAACGATATAGAAGAGATTCTACGTAGAAGCGCCGTCAAGTAAATTAATTTTATTGCTAGTCAGAAAACATTAGATAGGATGTATCGTTGGAATTCTTGTTTAAAAAAAACTTCATCTGGCCAGGCGCGTACATTTTATTTTTTCAATTTAATTTTCTTTCAACAGTGCAGTAAGCAGGCAAAAGCACTTGCATTAATAGAATGTTTTTTTTCATAAATTTACCTGCGCCGAGCCGGAAATGGCAGCAACTTTGCTAAAATCCACTCCACACACACGAAGTCGATCCAATATCATGTCCAAGGCTTTCACCCATAAATTGGTGGGAGCTGTTATTACGTTGGGCTCATCTTTTGTTTGCAAAACTCCTCCGTAAGTCCTAATAAAAATATGCATCCGTATTATTATTAAACTCTCGGATGTATTGTTGAACCTCCAGTTTAAGGACTCTTTCAAGGACTCTTTCAAGGACTCTTTCAAATCAACGGCAATTGAATTTAACGGCGCAACTTTTGTCACGCTATTCAGATTTGACACGGAGAGAAGGAAAAGTGACGATTTGAAAGTAATTTAACGAAAACGCAATTCACGTGCACTTGGTATACTACCGCAGCATCTACTTAAATCATCAATACTTTTATAGAAATTATTCTATTGTACTTGCACCTTACTACAATTTAAACAACTATTAATGGCATAAACAAAATATAATTTATTAATATAAGACAAACGTATTTTTTTTTCCAAGTACACTGACCTCTTCTTTATTTTCAAGTCGTGTTTACGTGCTATTTTTATTAGTCAAAGCTATCATATAAAGATTAAAAACTTATATATATATATATATATATGTATATATAGCATTTAAGATAAAATTTGCAATAAAAAATTTTCATATTTTCAGATATAATTACCTAAATTCAGGTAAGTCGTTGTCATATTGAACACTAGTTTCGTGCAAAACATTGAGATCATAGTCAACTACTACAGCCTTTAGCTAAAATAATAACGGAAGAGTTATTAATAATAATTATTGTGTTTACGAATATTGTATTTCTTATTGTGCAAAAGTTATTATTTATTGACAGTAGATTCTGAGCGTGAATTTTTAACCAAACGCTCGTAAAGTATTTTTACGTGGTCGTTTTAAATTTTAAAAATGCCCACAAAACTTTGATGAAGATTTGGAATACAATAAAAGATTCCCAAATATATATTAATTACAAAATTCACGTTCATTAATTGTTCTAGAAAATTTTAGATAATTTTTGATGTCGTTTTATTTAGCCAAGATACAAATGATATGAATTATATTGCGCTGCTTAAACGTATTTTTATCAATTCACATTAATTACTTTTTCTCGAAAAATATACCGATTGTGCAAACACATAAATAACATTTCAGACACATTGTCTCACAGATATTACACGCAATTGTCCCAACAATCTATTATCGCTGTAAATGCGATAAACCCGGCGACCTCCAACTGCAACTTCTCTTCTCTGCAAAAAAATTATAAATCTCCTCGATACTTTTAATTCTTCTAACCAAATACCCGTACAGTCTGGCCCCGACTCTTCCCACAAATCACAGTTTAAACATTCCATTACCGCCACGTCGAAAAAGCGCGTAAAACGCACAACAACAACAAATGCTTTTCCACCTTAATTAATTCATACTGCTCACGGAGCTCGTAATGCGCGTGCGCGCCGCCTCGAAACGTTCGAATACCTGTCACTGCACTTGTTTGAAACAATGGAATACCAACCAACCACATTATACGCAATGTTTTCATCGCGCGGGCAGGACACGACACAAGACCCACCAACAGCCACCACTCACCTCCCCTTCATTAGGCCCTAAATATTTATCAACCCCCAAAGCACAGCCGAACCAAGCACTTGGAAACCAAACTCACCTGTTGTGTACTGAAGTCGAGCCCAAGGAATGTCGAGTTTCTAGGTTCACCCATCTCGCGGGGAGCTTGACAAGCGAGACGCGCGCGTCCCAATGGAACGGAACGGAACCGAACTGCCCCCTCACTTTTCTCTCGCTTTTCCACTCTCCCTCTCTCTCACTCTTGCTCGCTCGCTCGCTCGCGCGCTCCTGCCAATCGCGACGAGGCGACTCGTTTTTTTTCACTCACTCCGCATTCGCTATTAAAGACGCATCGGCGATGCTTCGAAAGACTTTTCAATCCCGTCCGATGCGATTATCAAGCAACTCGGCCTCGGCTGATCACCGACACTCAAAACTTCCAATTTGCAAGGTACTCCAACTATATCCTTAAAGGCACAATTTCGCCAAACTTATTATAAACATTTGCCACCCGATCGTCTGATGGGCTCGATTTCTATTATCTCGGCAATTCACGCTACACCGGACCACCAAACTTGACATTCATTCGCCCTCCTCGTCCCACGCACTTACCAGCTTAATTTCAATATACCGATAACACCACCGCTCAACCGGCGCCTCGTGACAACACGTCAAACACGACAGCGCAACGATCTATCGAGGCCAGCTCATTACCCCCCGAAACCCACGAGCCCGCTCGCTTTATGAATCGGCGCCTCCTCCTTCTCCATGTCAAACGCTACGAACGCGACGCCAAAGTGTACGAAGCTAACATCCACAGGATCGGCCAGACCTCGCAACCTGCGCCTACAGTTACCCGTGAGACTGTTACGCGCCGCTTCACACAATCACTCCGGTACTTTCCCTCCTTCCACCTCGCCCTCGCCCTCGCCCTCGCCCTCGCCCGCGCACGCACTCGTGCGGATGGCTACCTTCAGCGCAGACGGAGCCTCGATGTATATCAACGCCACCGAGGTGGGCTACGTGCCTACGCTTATACACGAGCTTGGAATCATTTGGAGGTTGATCAAAGATCTTTTGTACGGTGGGGTTCGCCGACCTATTATCAGTGGTAATCCTCGCCAGCTATCGGGAGAGTATTATCGGGTATTATCAGTGCGATGATAAGATTGTCGAAAGGCGCTTGAATTTCGGCAGCAGCTAATAATAGCGAGTTGATAAATAAAAATCTGCTGGATTGGAGGCTTTTTCGGACAATTCAGTGCTCCCGCGGCTCGCAAAGCTCCGATTTTCTTGCAATTTTTTTGATTTAATCGAGATGAATTGCATGCATTCATCACCTCGTGGCCGCAATAATGAAATGTATTGCCGCATTAGTTGCCGAGCTTTATGAAATTTGCTAAAGATAGGCAATAATAAGAATGATCGAGCATTGATCGAAGGTCCCAAGGTCTCCCAAATGTGCGTACCATCGATTCTTAATTCAAGACTTGTTGGCAATTCTAAGACTCTCATTTTTGAGAAATTAATTTCAAAAGCTTTTGTTGATTTTCAGGCTAATCCAATGTCGTAATAATCAATATTTTCTTTCATTTGATCTTCCATCATATTCTTTAATGCAATGAACTTTTGTGTTTAATTGCGTTTAATTGCTTGTTTAATATGGACTTTTTAATTTGCATTGCGAATTGAAGAAAAAACTTGCCAGCAATGAAAATGTGATGGAGAATTTTTTTCTCTATACAAACACTTGAACTTTATTACTAGGCGAATGATTATACGGATTAGAATTATCGCGATTACGCGTTTATGAAAATATATTCTAGCGTAAAAAATATTTTGTGAAACCAAGCTTCCTTACAAATGTCTCATTAACCACGCAAAAGGCACACAAAGGACTTATTCTACCGGAATATTACTTAAATTATTATTTATACGATATGTTTTCTATTTTGAAAGTTGAGTTAATTTTACTTTTTTTTTTTTTTTACTGTATTTTCCATTCAAATTACAATACATTAGATCGTACGTTTATACACGATAAACATATCGATAAACACATTCGAATTATCAACTCTTACATACACGGTATTGTAACATAAACATTTGTCCATGTTAAAGTAAGCACACTTGAGTATATAAGAATGTAATAAGAATGTAATTAATCATACTCTAAATGCTCCTCAAAACGAGCAAACTTCGTTGACAATATTATTTAAATTTCATAAAAGAAACGGCATTTTAGTAAGATGTGCAGTTTTGCCAATTAATTGTATTATTCTGTTAATAACATTATGTCTCCAGTATCGGTACGATAGGACGTAATTTTGATTGATCTTGTGTCACCTCTTGTACATACACACAGGAACGCAAGATCTGGCGAATCGACCGAATTGCCGGCGTACAATGAAATCGTAACTCTGACAACGGATTATGAAAACCGATCGCAATACAACCAAACAAATCCTCAAAACTTGACAAACAACATTGCGGACGCTGAGCCTAGAAGAGACGTGGACTCGCCACCTCCCGCACTTTTCCTCGACGAAGATGCAAACGAGCGAAATCCACGCCGCGGTTGGCTACTCTCCTCCTGCTGCCACAAACAACGCCGAACATTCAACGTAACAACAATAATCTTACGCGCAACATTTGCAATAATGACTTTTCATTTAAGCGGAGCACCAACTCACTCGGATCAGCACTGATTTACATTTCGAGAACATTTGTATAATAAAGTATTTTTAAGTAACTGAATCGCGTCTACCCACTAACCAATGGAGAACAATACTCCTTCTTCATCGCGACTAAATAGTTCACCGAGACTCTCGACCTTGCAATTACAGAGAGATTTCACATTATTATCTCAAAATTACCTCCTCAAATTGACAATCGTGCATACGTTTAATAACTAATACAAGCACAACCACCCGACAACAGGTGAACAGGCGAGCGCCTCCCTCCTACTCGGCCTTATTCCCCTTTAATACCGAGACCAATGTCCTTGGCAATCTTAACGACACCCACAACATCTACAATGGACGCATGCCAGTGCTCATTAACAATTGTTCCTCGTTCGTCGCGCGCACCCCACCCCCCAGCTACGTCCAGGACCAAGGGATCTACGTCGCCCAATCCGTCGAGCACACGACCTCCAATACCGGTGAGCGACTCGATAATCGAGTGCTTTGGAGATGCTTGCCATCCGAAAATGGCATCTCTCAGAATCACATCCCCGAGGAGCGCGTCACTTTTATTTTGCGACCGTTTACTGATAAGCGGATTACCTTAACGATGCACGTACGAGTACTTTTAACAAATTTCGAGTGAGATGAGGACTCGAGTACTCGAGGACTCGAAGCGGAGCTACGGGCATCTTATTTCGAGATAATATATCCGGGAAAGATAAATCGGATAATGCCTGTGAGCGCGAGTTTTTTTTTTCTTTTACAATTTCGCCTACGGTATATTCCTTCGTGCGATTAAGACTTTTATTTTATATTGCTACATAGGAGAAGGCTTGCTTTCTAATGAGCACAAATAATATAAATAATACAAAGTGACACGGTGCCTTTTGATTCATTGAGTATAATAGCTTTCTATTGCATTGTAAAGGAAAAAGGGAGAAAATGTGAAAGCTATTTGGATTGATCGCTATCGTCCAATCACCTAATCCAATTTCTAAAAGGCTCTGCTCTCGAGAGCTAACGTTCTTCGATTAATTATTTTAGGCAGTGCCAGAATAATTTGGAGCCCAAGATCGACAACCGCTATTTGTCCCCGATGCGCGACCTTGGTCATCACCGTCGTTGAGACACAACAGACAGCTACAACCCACATTATGGCAGTCGCTCTTTTTCTCCTCGGGTAAGTTAATGGAATTGGAGAGCATTGGAGACGTAACCAAAACTCTATTAGGCCAATCTAAATTGTTAATTTACACTGCTGCACCTGCTGTCTCCACTTTTGCATAGTTCTTGGGATTATATTATCGTCGCTTCCTCGCTGGAAAAAGTATCGAATGCATTTATTGCAGGTGCTGGCCCTGCTGCATCCTCCCTTATTGCATAGACTCTTGCAGGATTTCTCATCACTACTGCCCCTTCTGTCGGACTTACCTCGGAACGTACGGACCCTGACCAAAGACCATTAATTATAAGCAGCGAGCATTCGCGAAATGACATTGAGTTAATCAACTCTTCGCCATGTCCAATTATTTGGTTGATTTACAAGGCGAGCGTCAAGACTTTTACCGAGACCTTCATCCACGATGTACACTGCTATTGTAAGAATTTGAATAACTGCTGTAATAAGTATTTATGATTTTTATATCCATGTGCATTTATTTATTTAGTTGTATAGAGAGTGGTTAATCGAAACGAAACCTCAATGCAAAAGTCAGTAAAGATATTAGGCTCAAGCGGCTGCGATGAGCGTTGCAATACTCGTATGTACAAGGATGGCTACACTCGGAAGATCAAAACTTCATCGGCACTGGGTGCGCCACAAAAATCGTCCAAGAAATAAGGAGAAACGAGCCTTTTTTATTATGTTAAACTCGAGGGACTTTGATATAAAGCCAATTGATAAAAATGTGCGATTTCTAATGCGCATGCGATCTGCCGTGTATACCTTTGCGCTGACTTAACCTCAAAGTGCGCGTTTGCTTGGCCGAAGGGAGCTCACGTGGTGGAGGGAAGATTGGCTCTTTTCATTAGCAGTTTACGTGATAAATACGAATAAATAATGGGTCTGGATAATAAGGGAAATAATGGCTTATTCGCGCGGCCGCAAAGGCCGAAAATGAAAAAGAAAGGGTCGCGAACAATATCAGAAGCATCCGTACTGTCGGAGATATCTACAGGAGTGGATTCTGAAAGTGAAAGCACTGTTGCTCCAATGAACTCAAAGAAGAAACGCAAGAGCGCTTATAATGCTGAAGAGGAGTCTAGGTATTGTATTACTTATTTATTTATTTATATATATGATGTGTGTTAAAAAGCAATACTTATGAGGAAAGTTTTTGAATGCAGGTTAGAGAAATTGGTTTTTGGCGATCCCACTGATGTAATTAAAAATTTGGGAAGCGATGATGACGAGGTTGCAACGATCAGTCAGCATACAATTAAAGACAAATCAAGTTATGATTTGAGTGAGAGCAGTGACATTGATGACGATGATTCAGTCATATTAATGAAATCGGATAACGACTCGGTTATTACAGTAGACTCGAAAATTTCAATTGCACGCCGTGCGTGGCAAGATGAGGATGACGAGGATCTGTCGTAAGTTGCCTAATGCGTTTACTAATTTTCTGAATTGTTGAAAAGTTAATATATACCGTTGCCCTTGTTGCAGAGTGAAACAGGCTTTGATCAAGCAAAATCGTAGACTACCTAAGGGTAGACCAGAAGTCAAATACAGTGAATTGTTACAGAATAAATATAACCATATTGTCGGGACACCAAAGTGGGCAAAATTGGACAGAGAGAGAGACGAAGATTCCGATGATTCCGATAATGAACTCTTAAAAGTACGTACGAGCCGCATGAAATATCAAATGAACTAGATTATCGAAATATTTGTTAACATGTATGAAATTTCATAATTTTTAACAGCATAGTAATCATTTGATACCAAATAAAAGTAAATCGCTACCTAAAGGACATATTGATTTGAAAGTCCTGACGCACGTAAATAAGCAAACACACGTGGAAGGTCCATTCGTGAATTCTGTACAATTTCACAAACAGTCAACGGTAGCATTAGTTGCGGGTTCGTCTGGAGTACTCTCACTATTTGAGGTAAGCAGAGCTTAAATTAAGCATTTTTATAATATCATCCAATCGTAACTGCGAATGATTATTTAATAGATCGATGGACGAGAAAATAACAAGCTACACACCATGAAGTTTGAGAAATTTCCAATACGTGCAGCAAAGTTTTTACAAGAAGGTACATCGATACTCGTCGGTTCGTCGAGTCATGGACATTGCCATTCATTCGATCTAATGACTGGAAAGACATTTAGAATACCCTTACCTCATGGCATTACAAATATGAAGGTTGTCTTTTAGAATTTCTCTTCCGCGCACTTATCTTAATGCTTTATTTACCTATCCTATATGCCTTAGAATTTCGAGATATCACCCGATGGTAAAATCATAGCTATTTACGGAAGGTTCGGAGAAATTTATTTACTATCCAGCGTCACAAAGGAGCTCATAGGAATGATACAAATGAATAAAAAGTGTCGGGCTCTTGTTTTCACACCAGACAATACAAAGATCATCACTTACGGAGGTAATTAGACGACAAAAATATGTACTCCTAATAAATATAACTCAATTCGCATACTTTATGTCGCGTAATCTTCAAATTAAAATGCTTAAACGACAAACACTTTAAATAGGGCAGACACTTGTTTTGAATTTAAAAAGAACTTTCTACATTGCATTGTACTATCCGCTAAGCATGTTTCACTTTAGTATATTTATAGGAAAGTCCAGTTAGTATAAGCAAAAATACAAGCAAAAGATTCACCAACAAATTACCCACTTAACATCAAGCCAATAAAATAGTGCCACAATAACAGTCTCCTATGAATTATAAATATTCTGTGCCCATCCACATGCATAAAGGGCAGCAGTTAGTTAGCGTTAAAAATCATTATCACGGCACATTATTTTTATGTAAAAGGACTCTTTCACCCTCTCATCTTATCCCCCGCTTACTCATACACAGACAGCAGCGAGCTCTACACGTGGGACATTGGGTCGCGATTGTGCTTGAACCGAGCGTTCGATGACGGCTGCCTCTCCGGCTACTCAATGGCCATGTCGCCGAACGGCCAATTCGTCGCAACGGGGAGCAAGCAGGGTGTCGTCAATCTCTACAACGTCAACTCGATTCTAAATGAAAAGGCGCCGACGCCCGTGAAGACGGTGCTGAACCTCGTTACAGCCATCACGAAACTCAAGTTCAACTCGAGCAGCGAGATACTCGCCATGGCCTCCGAGAAGAAGGAGAACGCTTTTAAAATGCTGCATCTGCCCTCGTTCCACGTGTTCGCCAACTTCCCCACCAACAACACCAAAATGTTCAATCCACTGGACATTGATTTCTCGCCTGCGAGCGGCTACCTCAGCGTCTCCAATAACAAGGGCTTCGCTTATCTATATAGACTGAAGCATTTCGGCAATTATTAACAGCCAATGCCTCTTTCACGCACGCATTGTGCCTGACAATGTCGTTGTGCCTTATGAAATATTGGCAAATCCATTGGCGCAGAGTTTATTCGTGGGTTATTCAGATGGGATTTGCGTGGGAATGCGTACTCGGAAAACACGGTTTCCCGTACATCAGCGCTATCATTTATAATTCAGTGTATTAACAAGCATTGCTATTTAAACGTAATGTCATCGAATCCAGTGGAATTGATTGTGAGAAATTATTAGTGAATTGAGAATGCGTGGAGAAATTACATTTCTCATGGCTATAGCGAAGAAAGTGAAGGCCCAAAGATAAAGTGTAGCATGCATTTCAATTGTAAAGCAACATGGATAATAAACTTTAAATGTTGATGGGCGGCGAAATCCCGAATATCTCCAATTGTAAATATATTGTTATAAATTGTTGTTTCCCACGGTCGCGTTCTGCACTATCAAAACAATCGCGGGAGGTATGATTTTTCCTTGCCAATGAGAAGAGATCAGAGCCGGTAAACTCATCGCCAATCAATGAAAAGCGTCTCCGTATAAATCAGCACTAGGCAACTTGTGGCATAAATGTTTTCGTTTTAAGGCTGAGCTTTCTATAAATATAAATGGAAAATATAAAAGTAATAATCTACGTTTCTCCGTACATACTGTAATGTTAATGAAAGGTGAAAAGACTTTGTATTTAGCGTAACGATTGTAGCTTTAAGATCAGTTATGGGCACAGGATCACGCGTAGAGTACCGAGAGAAGAGAAAATATTCCATTGCATGTGCATAATGTACAATATATCGTCACATAATTATCATCAATTACCAAGTTTTAAGTTTGATGTTCGAAAGAGGCGAATCAAACGACAAAATCCATTGTACGTAACGAGCCAAATGTAAAATTTTCTGTGAATAGCAGCGGCTATGTAGCCATATCTTCTACATACTAACGAGGGTGAAATTCTTATATTTAATATGAAAATTGAATGTTAGTCACTCAAGAGTGGCTCGATAGTGGAGCGAAAAAGGTGCGAAGAAATAATCATAAATTTCATAATTACAGTTGAAGCATCGGCTCTGCTTTTAACAGAATAAAGTGCAGAATGATATTGATCTTAAATAATAAATAAGAGTATTGATTGTTGCGAGTTCTCAGGCAGCCAGACCGACGTAATAACAGAATAATACAATAATAGAAACAATAATAGAAACTCAAATTGGCAAATGAAATACTGAAATAATGGAGCACATGTTATTTGATTTTATAATGCAATTCAGAAGATTTTGGAAGACATAATTCTTTTATTCATAAATAATAGAACTTGTGTATTTTATTTCTCTTAGAATTTTTATTGTATTTATTTATACTCTGTTTTATTAAAAAGAATCATTCGTAATAAAAATTAATTAAAAAGAATCTTTTGCTTACTTAGATAAGTAGCGAGAAAATAAAGAAAGTATCGATATTCCAATATCTAATGCATAAATTTGTTGAAATACTTGGTTACTTCAACTTATTCGCTCAGTGAATCAGTGTTGCCATTACTTCATACTAATATATTAGAAATCACACTATGAACATTTTTCGTTTTAAAAATTATTTTAACAAAATACAAATTCTTACATTATTATTTTTTTAATCTATTAAGGCTATTCTTCTCGTCTCCGTAAACTTCTTGGTTTTAAAATATTCACACATCAGACGAATATGTTTGCGATAAACTTGGCAAATACAAAAGCCCAATATCCGCATTCTGAAAAGACTGCGTGATAATTGTGAAATTTAAGATCTTCTCATTGATCAATCGGAATCCCATTATCTCTTTCCACATAATCAACTAATGCAAATCATCCAATAAGTATCATTTACGCTGTGCCGTATTATTTAAAAAAAAAAATGAATTCGCCCAGTTTGCATCCTTAAAGCCATTTCTGTTTGTCCCTGCAAAAACAGGCCCCGAACCAGCCTCAAACCGAGCTGAAAAATATCAGAGAATTGTTTAAAAGATTAGCAAACAAACGTGCATGTAATTGAAACACGTGATGGAATAGTGAAAATGATAATTAAGCAAACATCCACCGAGCAATCGGTGCTGTCGTAAACTTAAAATTCACTATTCTTAATACTAATATTGTTAAAAAATTTTTAGAAATGGATGCGCAATTTAAAAGCCCATATGGTTGCGGCCCCATATACAATAAATATAAAATTCATTTGCATATGATTAAGAATTGTTTGTACAGTTGTGTAAGATTAAATCGTAGAAGAGAAGTGTAGCAAAGTCTCTTTGTAAATAGCTACAATATGCTTTGCATTTAAAATTCTCATCGTGTAAATAATTAAATAGGTAAATTTGAAAGTACGGAAATTCTTTTATTTAATCGATCCAATCTCAAATATTGGCGCCCTTCAATGCAATTATTGAAACAGAAGCTAAAGTGAATTATAAAGCTACGAGCCAATAAAATAATAGCGTAATAATAGTGAAATAATTGGTAATTAATTAGTGAAAATGCAAAAGGACTCATCCGGGGACAACGAAGCTCTTAAACTAAAAACATCTCATCTTGTCTCTTCTGCAAGCAGTTTTTCACAACACCATCAAAGATTTCCATTCGGTATCATTAAAATGATTAGATTTTGATTTCATTCAAACTAAAACTTAAAAACTCATCGATTAAATACTCCTGCTTTCAATACCAACTCAATTTCTAATCTAAAATCTCCAGTAGATTTTTTATTATCTACGCATCGCGTATGTGTCATTTTAATCAGAATATATGGAATTTATTATGGTATCTACATTCTTTCAGCGCAGAATTCAATAATTTTTGGGACATTTTTTCATTGCGGATATCATTTATCGTAATTTTTTTTTAATTTTTCCTAACATTATCTATTTATCTTGTGAGAGTTGCACGTTTCACTTTATCGCAAATATTATTATTTTACCCAAACATTACTTATTCGTCAAATAAGACGTAATACGCTCGAAATTTGTTATTAATTTATCTGAGCTTACACTCGGCTCTAACTGTGCCCCTTGTCTTTGAAAATCGCGAATCAATAATTATTGAAGGTATATATGCAAGAATGATATATTTAGAAATATAATTTCCATTCTATTAATTCATCCATTGAGCATCATTAATCGATTACTCTTCATACTTTTCAGCTGTTTGATTTTATAAGGCTTCCATTTTATAACAAAATTTTTTAGCCGCCGATTTTCTCTTGATATCGGTAATTTTGTGAGAAATTCTGTCATTGCTAATTCACTGCTCACACCTATTCTCATCTACTTAATATATACACGTGAAATAGTTTTGAAGATAGAATATTCATAAATATAAAGGGAATAAGAATATCTTATATAGATGAAATAATATAGACGAAATAATACATTTGGATATATATTTTATTGAACTACAAACTTCTTCATGGCCAATCCTTTTCCCATGCTCTTCTCATATAATTTGCTCTATAATATACAATTTTGACACATTGTTCACATTAATAACTTTAATACTGTACGTTTCTCCACACGAGGTGATTCAATTATTGAATAAACGGGAAACAATTGCAACGAATTCATATCCACGCTGCACTCTTACAATTCAATTTTCTCATAACTCATAAGGACTTTGTGATTTAGCGCAACGCATGAATTGATTTTTACTTTTCGACTTTATTCTCAATGGCAAATGATAGCTGTACACGTACAGTGTACATTTAATTACAATTTATTGCAAATGATTAATGCCTAGTATAGTAGTATCACGGTAAAAAATTATGTATTACTTCGATAAAATTTCTACAATTACGAATATTACAAAATTGATAGCCTAACTTATTGAGTAAGGAAATAAAATGGCATTGGCCGTTATATTCGGGCAAATTAATAATGTGATTGAGCGTGTTGTGGTACCAAGTCCATTAAAAATCACTGTATAATATTCTACATAATTTTTTTGCCATGCACCATGGTTTTAATATATCACGCGTCAATATTTGCGATTAAATATTTCACGTAAATAAAAAAAAATAACTTGTATAAATTACGTCGGACCTACGTAATCGTCATTTTCAAGCTGGAAGATCATCAAATTTGACATCAAATTCTTCACAATATAATGCATATCCTAAAGATTTTTCCCAATTTTAATTGTTCTTCGGCTTGACATATTGGCAAAATGATTGCTATAATAATAATAACAGGCAATCTTTTTTTTACAACTATTCAACAAATGGACTGATAAATATTTATACCAGCAAGAGTTTAATAAACATCAAGTAATATTTAGATATACTGTTAATTTACATTGTCTTTATATTTTTACAAGAGCCTCATTGTTAAAATTAAATCCAAGAAATTGCGTGTAAAACAATTTTTTTTTATCTCAGTAAACAGCGCAAAAGATATGTCAAAAGTGTGATTATAATCTAATATTTATAATATTGAGATCAATTTTTTTTCAAAACGGCTTGGCCTCAATCAAAGCAACATTACAATAAATCATTGTTGAAAAAAAACTTAAAAATGAAAACATTTCCTCTACTATTAATATACAAATAAATTGAAAGTAACGACTTTAATATTCATTATTGGTAAAAGATAATTTTTATGAAGCAGAAATTATGTTATAATCTACATTTTTTTTTTGAAAATTTTTGTCACTTAAAAATTTGATTCAATATATACTATAAATGATGGTCCTAACGAATAATCTTTATTCTTGATATTTTTACATTTTCTGGCTTACTTTCATTCTTAATCTCTCTTTAATTAATCATATACACTTCGATCGCAGTTGTTGTGCGTCTACGTTTTATAATAACTTTAAAACAGTTCAAAATTCTTTTAAAAGAAAAAAAAGATAGTAATCGAATTCCACATCGATGGATCGTAGCAGCGGATAATCGATTTATATCAGTTGATTTGTATGCTATTAATTGAATAGTGAGTTGGTAATATTATTTTTTTGAGAAAATTAAAAAAATTTCATGAATTTCCAGTCTGCGTACTTAATATATTTATAAGCTGACATAATTTTCAGATTAATTCTAAGTAATAATAATTATGAGTAGTGTCATGATTTTCAGTTATTTATTACTTACTGCTAATTATTAATAATTTCTAGATGCCTGCATGCGGAATTGAAATATTCAAGAAACGAAATTTTTATCCATGTTGTATAAATTTACGAGAACTTCTTTTATAAACTTATATTCAATACATGAATAATGTACAATGAAATATATATATATATATACGAGTGTACGTGTGTATATAGTACAAAATACTATGGCATAACATTTTTGAAAGCATTTGCTATTTAAATCTTCATTGCAGTAGTAAATCTTAGATTTCAAAGCATTTCGAAACTTTATTCGCAACGAATTTTCAATAGTAGCGCTCAAACATTATTATTATAAATATTATTAACGTAATATATTTATTGTATTTTCACACTTGTCAAATGAGAGCTTTCATTGCTGCAAACGCAAAGTATTATCAACGCAAAAAGACTCGACGATAATTTTCAGCTGATTTTCCATATGTAACTAGTAATTTTCCATGTATATAAAAAAAAAAAGTTGGTTTTAATCTAGTCACGGCATCAAATTTTTATTCTCTTAAAATTAAACAAAAGTAACATTGATTCTGAAATGTGATTCTTCTTTTAAAGATGACACAAAGAAGAAGAAGAAGAAAAAAATTGATGTAGATATCCCGAACAAATAAAATCTTAATCACATTGTATAAGAAATCCAAACATTTTTATGAAAATTACAATTACATTAAATGCTACATTGAATCCTTGATCAAAGTGTTAATCAAAGCATATTGCGCAACGTATTACAACAACAATTCAAGTATTTATTTTTGTTTCGCTTGTCGTTCTCGTAATGCGCTTTGTTTTCAAATGTCAGACAAGATATTGCGAATTGGCTTCCTAAAAACAAAAAATCTTGCAAATAAATATTTCCAATACTTGGCAATCAAGGAAGGAGAAATGCCTTCTTTCTAGTTTGTAAATATCATTCAAAATTTCGTTATTTAAAAAAAAGAGAGAAAAACCAATCTAACGCGTATTGAATTCTATAAATGTATAGTGGGAATTCATTACAAAACTTTTATTGTATTTTTTTTTTTTTCAACTATTAAATAGTCATCAAGTTTCCTTCTCATTTCATTGATTCGCTGATTTGTTTCGGTGAACATCAACTTATTCCCGAAAAACGATGAGAAATTCTTAACATCTCATTCCTTGGTCCGACCAAGGCCCGATAAATTTCATGCAACTTTTTTCTTCGACGTCTTTTTGATACGAGGCAGCGTGGCAAAACTCGAGATCTAAAAAGAAAATAAAATGAGAGATTAATACCTTGGCTGTCTTATCAATGATATATATATATATCTATATATTTGTAAATTAAGTCTTTTTTTTTTTTTGAACACGTTAAGCTGAAAACTCGAACAATAATGCTCTATATTACATGGTTTAATAGAATAATTTTGTGTTAGAAAGTTTTGTTAAGAAATGGTGATACTTGTCGTTAACTGTGTGATTATGAATTATACATAAAGCACTCGTTATTTAAATAGTGGGCACATATTATTTTTGAATTTTGCGCAATTACATACACATTACAATCTATTTAGTTTATGTATAATTTTTTTTTCTCTCTTTAAATGAGTGATATTATTAAATGCAGAATCTTGCAGCGGAGTTAATCTAATTTAGTCGTTGTTGTATTTCCGTGATTATTGACATATGTTCGCCGTTAGAGTGAACTGCAATTGAATACGCATTTTGTTATTTATATCAGCACACTAGAAATTATTCATACGGTTCGTTTGCCTTAATCCTTCAAAATCCTCTCGAACGTGCAACAACAACAAAGCGGGAAAAAGGTGAAAAAGTTCAAGCTCGCACGTATTATTTCTTAAACGATCGTTTCATCTCTCTCCGAGATCCTCTCCGAGCAACGATCTTTATCAATATCCTCCTCCTTGTCCGATAGCTGCGACGCTGGAATATCGCAGTCAATGCTCTCGGATCTCAGACTGATGTAAGTGTCCGCTTGGCGAGATTTTTTTCTCTCCTCGTTGATGGCTTCCAGCAGAACAGATGTTACGTCCACGTCAGATTTTACATTCTCACGACTGGCGCAACGAGATATCGATACTTCCGAGCTTAAAGACCTCGAGTCCTCGTCCTTGTCCTTGTGGAAGGCACTGTGGAATATGCTCCTCGGTATTGTCAGGAATTTCGAGAAGCTTTCCTTGGCTACGCTTTTCGTACTCGTCCGCTTCCTTCGCTTGACCGCCGCGTCAACGGCCTCGTTGCCCGTCAAACTCTTAACCGCCTCAGCTTTAATGACCAGTGTGGCTTTCAAAGCTTTTCCCTCCTCCTCCTCCTCCTCCTCCACGTCGTCGTCTTTACTTGGTGCTGCTGTTGGTACCTTCGGAGCCGGTTTCTTATTGTACTTGCCAGCCCGCTCGCTGCAATCGGAATTACTACGAGAGATACTTGGACTCTCGTTCCCATCCAACATGTACAAGGTCTTGTGATTTGTGGGGAGTCGGGTACTCGCGAGCGTATTGTCCAATTGATTTAAATGTTCCTGGGACGAGACGATGGTGGCTACCACTTTGTTTGCACTCTGCAATAAATCTTTGAGCTCGTCGAGCCTCTCCGAGTAAATATCGTGGCTGATCTTATTAGAATCCATTGCAATATTCTTCTCGGCAGATTGGCTCAGCAGCTTCTCCTCCTCGAGCTTGATATCGATCACTGAATTCACAGCGCCATTTTGTGCTTTATTAACTGATCTTCCGTGCGGGAGGTGGGCATCGAGGCTCGAGCTATCGTCATTGGAGTCACGAAGATTTTGAGAAAGCTCGAGCATGTTGGTACGAGGCACATTTTCCGAGAGAAATGTTAAAATCTCGTATCTCTGATTGATATTTAAGTACGACAGAGGATTTACACGACAAAGCTGTTTGATGTTCTTTGCGAGTTCTTCCTCCTGCGCTTCTTCGACCTTCAAATTTTCATGAAAATTCGTTGCTTTACATAGACAATTAATCAACGTTTATCATATTTTTTTTTATCGCTCAATAAAATCCAACAAAGAGTATATATTTCGTGCCAATGTAAAATTACAATAAGTGGCCTTTACATTAAAAAATGAAAATCACAAGGATAATGTACATACGCAACATGGCACGTAATAAACAATAAATCAAAGTTGCATTGATCTCCGAATTAAGCTGCAATTCTCTTCTATTATTAAAATATTAAATTTTAAATCCCTCGTATCAAAATTTAAATACAAAATTACAATGCCCATGCTACTATTATTATTATTATTCGTTCGTTCGTAATAGCAAAGGCAATAATTGTATACGTTCGTGTAAATCATTTGCAATGACAATTATTAAAATACGTATGTTACGCTGAAATTTATTATCCTAAAACTCTTTCCCCGTACAATCGAACAAATGCCAGAAAGTCTTTTTTACCTCCGGGGCCTTTTTCGGCACTGATCTTGGCTTCGTGCGATTCCGGCCCCCGACACTCGCTGTCCTCACTAGATGCTCATTGTTTATCAAATTCCTTTGTGACTGCAATGCCTCGCCACTGCTATATCCACTCGATATGTCATCCGATGACTTTATATTTCTGAAAGTAACATGAATACATTGAATATACTTTTGCTCCTCTCTCTCTCTCTTTCTCTAAGCAATCTAGAATTCAAAATACAAATATCCTACTTCGAATTCCCATTCTTTGTTGTAAGCATTATTTACATTTACTCAGCATTCGTACTTTGCGAGCAATAAACAATTGCTCGGGCCCACTTGCTTTACGATATTAAAACTTACGTATACCATTTGAGAGATTAATTTAAATGAAATCAAAATAGCAGTCCCCCCCCCCCCGCTACCGCCTCATTTCTTCGCCAAATACTTGGTTTTTGGAATTTAATGAAACTTGAAATCACCATCACATATTAATTCTACGTGTTGTCACTTTACAATAATAAAAATATAAATAGAGAGATAAACTTACGCTAAAGTAACAACGGGCTCGATAAAAGTTGTCTTCCTCATCTCCACATTCACCTCGGGAAAAAACAGGTCCACTCGATTACTGCTCGATTGGGTTCTTCGTGGGCTGTAACCCCGCCTGCCACCTCTATCTCTTCGCCGAGGTTCTTTAATCATTGTTAGCAATAATATTTTTCGTTAAAAATAGATTGTCCATAAATAAAACAAAATGAAGAAACTCCATCACTCATAAGTTGGCGATGTTGCGTAAAAAGACAGCAATTATTTAGGCCGGCAAACGAATTAATTAATCGACAAATAATTCTCTTTTTATTAAATGACACTCTAGTTGGTCGTCATTATCTTAAAAAAAAATTGTATGGCATTACCGTCTAAATCAACCACATCCAGCGAATGCTCCATATTCGGATTCTCGTCATCTTTCTCGCCCGCAAGATCACTTAAGCTGTAGCTTTTTCTCAACTGTTGTACCAAACCACCACCACCCTAAAACAATATTAACCAGCATGAATTTTGATTTAGATTTGTGAAAAGTTTGCTAATAATGCTCGATTTACGTCGTGTGTAGTCTGTAAATTTCCCTCCTCTAAAATCCCTTCAATGCCACGCTAATTGATTTCATGATCCAAGACATATCATGTTTAATCAATGAATCTCGCTCAAAAGTCACTACTAGCTTGTTTTAATGGGAAAAAACTATAAATGACGTTAAGATTTGATTGAGCAAGCAATATTGTTGTTTAAAACGCGAACAGAGTAGAAGGTTAAACGAACGTTTTTCCACGTCGGATGAGTGATCAGTAGAGGTCAGTGTGCGTGTACGTTTAAAGTGTCGGCGATGGGCAAGTAATTGGTACACATTCAAGTAAATTATTAATGTATTAATAAAATGACAAAGTTCCATCGTAATTTATTTGACACGTAAGGTATGTTGCGTAGTAAGAATAAAAAATCTCGAGTCGCCACTTGGACGGTAAAATGTTAATATTATTAATGCACAAATTTCAAACGAATTTAGCCTAATTACTATGGTGGAGAACAATGATTTCTCTCAATACGTTTATCAAAGTTACAATTTTTAAGGACTTGAAACACGTACCATAAGAAATAAATTCAAAATGTTCCTAAAATTTTAGACACTCTATGTCTTGTAATAGTAAAAGAATGCGACAAAAATTACATAGTGTTGTAGGAAATTTGAAAATACACTCATGCAAGTCGCTGAAATAAATAAAATTGTGCGCCAAATAAATAAGTATCATTAACTGAAAATGAAAAAAATAAAAAGCTTACCAACAAAAAAGTTAATGTGTTATCGGCCTTCACCAGTGCTGAGCTTCTAAATTTCAGTCTTCGTGAATCTTTTATTTTAATGCTCAAAGTCTCTTGCATATACTCGGCCTTAAGTTTAATTTTTAATTCTTTAAAGCAAACTTAGTACGATTAATAATTTACCAAAAAATTAGTTGAAGCCAATTTGTTTTCTTCTTCTTTTTATTCATTTATTTCTCTTTCGAATAACATGGTAAATACTTGCAAATCTTTTTTATATTAAGAAATTACTTTGTACGAAAATATAATTAATCTTCTTTCAATTAATAGCCTTTTGATTAATTCCGATGAATGCAAAAAAAAAAAGTAGTAGAGTATTATGTGTTTGGATTGCAAGGGACAGAGAAGCAGTCGGATGGTGGCCAAAGTGAATTAGGTATACAAAGTTCATAAAATGCATTTTTATTGTTCAGACAGAATACGAAAAAAAAAAAAAGAAAAAAAGTAATAATAATTATAAATAAAAACGTCAAAAACCGTAAATCTTTGGAACTATTCTTCGTAATTATCAACATATAATAAAAGTACCATCAATGAATTAAGACGTAATTAATTAAATTAAATGACATTCATTAGATTATAAAAGCCTAGCAATTAACATCCAATCGTAATAGTAGTAATAGTAATAGTAGTAATAGTAATATGGTAATAGTAATATGGTAATAGTAATGGTAATAAAAAATAGCAACAACGACGATAATAATAAGTTTCTTAAAATAATCTAATGAAATCACTGGTTCATCATTTTTTTTTCTCTCTCTCTTATATAGTGATAGACGTATCTCCATTGTATTAACAAAAAACTTGCTCCATTAGCTTTATTTGTAAATATTCTTGAATCGTTTACATCATTAAAATGAGCTTTTGCAAAAGATTTTCTCGTAAAAATTTGTTCTTCACTTCGAAAATATGAGTATCGAAATTTATTCGTAAACGTGACAAAGCAAACTTTTTGTCAAGGTACTTTTATCACAATTTTTTACTATCATCCGCCACACAGAATACACACAAATATAATCATACACATTATCATAATACAAGGCACACTTGTGGCGGCCACTGCGTGTACGGTGGCAGCATATTTTTTTTATTTTCTATTTATTTGTCTGTTGTTGTTTTTTTTTGGTTTTTTATCATTTGACACACGAAGGTATTCCTTGCACGCAATACTTATATAGTAAATTTCTATAAATTATAAGACTTGTGTATATATATATATTAGACTTTCGTTGATAAAATTTCTATTGTATCTTCGTTTCAATATCAAGTGTACATGTAGAATTAAAAAAAAAACGAAACGGCACTTAATTCCGGCATAACGCAATATTTCGCGAGATTTTTTTCTTTCTTTCGTTTTTTTTTTCTTGTGCATTGACATTCGCTTACATTAAAAGCCGCAGATTTGCAATATAATTATTTAAATTTGTAAAGAATTCCATTGTTGCTCGTTGTGTTACTCTTTGTTCCCCCACGAGAACATGTAAGCATAAATATAGATTATCGAACATGAACAAACATTGAACTGTATTATTTCAAATAACATCTTTTCCCATGAGTTCGATCATTCTCAATCTCTTACATTTTCCAGTCCGGGAATTATCTTTGTTTTTTTCTTTCTTTCTTTCTCAGCAACAGTCATCGTTGAGAGTATCGACCAATTAAAACGAATAAAGCTATAACATTAATGTTTATCAAAAATTTGAGAACTAAGCGCATAAGAGAAGATGTAGATATAAAACGCGAGTAAATTACATTATTTCATACTTGAACGATGCCGATTATGAATTACAAATAGCATTACTTATGTAGCGTTCACAACTATTTTCTTATCTATTATTATTAATCGACTAGTTTATACAAACGAATCAACCGAGATGAACGAAAGGACCCAATGAAAAATCATTTATAAATAATGGCGTATAGAAAAAATTGACATTTACATAGCCATAAAGACTTTTTTCTTTCTTGTTGTTTTTTCACGTTGTTTCACCATTCATTTTCAACGAATTCAGTCTTTTAAAGGTCTATTTGTACTCGGAAGTATAGCTCGCCATTCTTTATCGCATATGCAATCCATAAAGACTATAAGGATATAAAAATTTTTATTATTAACTTATTATCAGAGAAGCGAATGGCTTTAATCACTTGGAAAATATAGAATTATTATAGGATTGGCATTTTAGCGACAATCGCATGTCTAACCCCTACATTTCTTTATTGTCAGGATGTGTATTTTATACAATGAGATTATAGATGTTTTCTCTATCTACATTATCGATCACAATTTATTAAAAGAAAATGAAAAGGAAGAAGAAGAAAAACAACCTTAAAAACCGAGAATTTACGTGAATAGGGGGGGGGGGAATGAAAGAAAAAGCTTGTAGAAATAATTCTTCGTTAATCATTGAATTTATACTTGTTTAAAAAGTTCTAAATTTATTTTTCGTCTTAGTTGCCGATCATCAATTTCATGGGCATTAAAAGAAAAAAATTATTTTAATTTCCCTCTTCTTTTATAAACCACGCGGGCGCAATGACTCTTCCCATCTTTATATTAATGATTCCTCGTGAAAGCGATATGCCAAACAAACTCATTACACTGTCAGATTACTTAAGTATGAAAGTACAAAAAGTTCAGGCGACGGCATATTCACGTGAGATACGCGAACAAATTAATTCCCCGTCAACTACTTCCTACAATCCACATTTCAAAATCCTTAGATATATTAAAAAAAATTCGGAACAACAATTACAAATTCAGTTTTATTTAGATCTTTCCCTTCTCCTTCTCCGTTTTTTTTTTTTTTAAACAGAACGGTGCTATCCTGTTGCAGAGGGCGCAACTGTTGTTCGAAAAAAAAAAAAGAAAAGAAATATTATCGCCATAGATTTAAAAATACAAAGTTCACCAGAGTACGCAAAATTACAAAATCCTTCTTCGTCTCTGTCGCATAATTAATCTTCAATTTATCAGATAATGCCGAATAAGACTTCAATTCCCATACACCACGACTGCTAATAATATTAAAGTAATCCTCTCATTTATTTTACCGACAATTGAGGCTCACGACAGCAGCATTATACTATCGGACTTTCGGCAACTTTAGTTGCACTACTTTAACGGCAACACGATTGTCCACGCAGTTTCAAGTTAACCCGCGAAAATCCATCGCGCCATCCCACAATATTTCCCAGGTCGTTTAAACACACGACTCGGACATTGAAGGGAGATAAATAAGTTAACGAGCTTGCTTCGTGTAAAGCTTCGCGACATCTCATTTTAACGTACGGAAGACGAAGAAACCCCCCCAGCCGGACCACCAAAACTGTCGGTAAAACAATAATAATAATCATAATCATAATTATAAAACTGGGTTTAACACTAGTCGCTGAGGTCCGAGTCCATCCAGCTCGTCTGGCTACGAGTTCTCGGCTTCCTCTGCGTCGCCGCCGACTTGTCCTTCTTCCTATTGCGCTTGACCGCGAGCTCGGGCTTCTTGAAGTCGACCTCCTCCTGCTCGATACTCTCGCCGTTCCCCGACACCGACATCTCGTAATCCATCCCCAAGTACTCGTCGAGGCTCGTGTCCGCCTCTCTTGCATCCGCCGCCTCCCCGCTGCACTTGCCACCCTCCTCGACCTTAATATCAATATCCTCGCTCCTAGTGCGCCTTCGTGGCCTGCGCCGAGCCATCGTCTTCCTCGTGCTTGGCCCGTCCGTCTCTGAGAGGGAGGGCGAGACTCTGCGTTTGGCTAAGCTGGAAATCGCCGAGTCTGATTGGCTGGCGGCCAGTGAACCACTCGGTATGACACTTGGGAGATTCTGAGTTTGGTTGGTGGTTTTTTTTTTTTTTTTTTTTTTTATGTCGAATTTACGCGAGTGGTTATGATGGCGCAGGATGGTCAGTTTTTAGTGATTTTTTTTTAGTGATTAGAAGGCGAGACACACGATGCGGCACACAACATAACACGTGCAGGTTTCGTCGATGGCGAAGATGGCAGGGGAGATTTGTTTGACGAACAAAAAGAAAAAAATGAAGAAGGCAATGACATTAGTGAATTAAGCGAGAGGAGATTAATCGTGTATTTTCATCTCATTATCTTAAGGATTCGGACTTAATTAATTTTGTAATACTTTTAGTTTGTGTATTAATTAGGCAGCTCGTAGAATAAGTTGGGAGTGTTTTATCTTGTGTCATCGTTTCCGAGTTGCAGTGAGAGAGACAATACGTGGTGTAATACTATTATTACATTTAACGATTGTTTTCAAGTCAAATATTTTGTTGAATTCGCAAGTGAAACGATTCGATATCAATATTACCACGCGGATGCAATTGCTTTACAAGCTAATAGACTTAATTAAATGACAATTACGCGGAATACAAGTTTATTGGGAACTAAAAATCTCGACTTTTCTAATAATCATGAAAGATAATTGGACGAAAAGCTTTACATTTCGTTATATATTATTCATTCCCACGAGCTTACACTTGCTGATTTAATATGAACATTTTGTTTAAATTGAATTTTGTAATAATTTGAATGCTTCGAGTGAATATACTTTCAATGCTTTTATTGCCTGATAAAAATAAAAACCCACATGATAGCAAAAAATATAATATTACAATCGATTTTTCCGGCCACACGCAATCTTGTATATATACCCAATGCTTTTTGTCTCCTCATAGGAAAAGATTATCATCAGATGAAAAGAATGCTTTCATCCTAACATAAAAGGCTATGTATTTTACAATTTGATGATTAAAAACAAAAAAAAATTGTTAAACACTTTGTTATCAAATTGCTTTTAAAATAATTTAAATTATACACGCAATATATTAATTGCTTCTCCAAATTTCTCAACAATCCCTCCTAACACGGCCCATGCGTGTTCATTGCCACGATTACTTTCCTATATTCTCCGATAATATTTAATAAATAGTACAAGCAAATAAGCAAGAATCCAACAAAATATTTACATAATAATTGAAAACAAATAACAAGGCAATCAATCGAGCCGACAAAACTGACAATGTAACAATGACAAAAGACAAGACCATCAACAAATAAAAGAGCAAAGATTCTAAGCACTGCTAGGGCTCAATATCGGCAACAACTTGCACTTGTCGTTTAACTGGATGGACGTGGGCGGGCACACACAAATATATGTATCTATGTACGTATCTATGTATGTATCTATGTATGTATCTATGTATGTTTGTATGTATGCGCGGGCGTGTGTTTGCGTACCTTGATGGCGGTCTGCATGAGGACGGTGGTGGCGTAGTTGACGCCCTTGGTGCCGAGCTGGAGAACAGCGGCGTAGCCCTGCTCGGTCGCCCTGGCGAGGGCGTCGTCGATCTCGGCCTCCCGGCGACTCAGTGCCGGATGTACGAAGCGCCGGTAGAGGATGCTCGAGCCTTTGGTCGCGGGGCTCAGCAGCCACACTACCAAGATTATCTTTATCTCGTAGTAGAAGGGGAGCCTGCGAATGTCGAAGGCGATTTAGCAATTGAGTGAGGTACGTGTGTATTGAGGATGGATGGGGCCCCGCTTCTCGAGTGGCGGGTCGGAGCGTGGAAGAGGCCAGATTGCCGCAACTCGTGGGACTTTTTAATTGAAATGCGGGGACTTATTTGGGCCAAGGCCGAACGCAATGTCAATGTATCGGCGCTTCTCCAAATGTAAGAGGTGCGCAATCCTACCACTAACATCTAATAGTCCGGTGGTGACGCAGGCGAGGCTCATTGGCTTAACTCTTAAAGCCACGAGGAGAATTGAAAAAATCGCGCTCGTTAAGATTAGATTTTCGATATGTAGAGTAAGAAAACCAAAAAAAGAAAAAAAAGGTTTGTAGGCTCGTTGCCTTCTATAATCATCGTGCACTAATGATTAGTTGTTGGTTCAATGAGATTTTTTGTTGCTATTGGGAATTTATGACGATAATATGACGACTTAAAACAATTATGTTAATGGATTGGTCGTTTAGGAACTTTTGAGAGACCAACCTTTGCTTTACTCAAAACGTGTCCTTAGAGGGTAAAAATAAGTATACTTATTGTAATTTCATACGTTTTCTCAGGCTGGCTGATGGCCGAAGAGAAACAATTCTCCAAACAATTGTTAGCAGAAAAATTTTACCGTTTTTCATTAACAGAACAAGTGAGAATGTCTATTGTACCAATAGTGAAAGCATATCGACCTGCACATTACGTTAATGAAACATCAGAGAATTATTATAATAAAATTAGAATTAGACGCGTTAAAAAATAAAGAATTTCATCGCGGAACTGTTTTTCTTTATTTCTCAAATCTCGCAAAGAATTACCCAAAATTTGGGAAATTCGGATCCAATGATAATCCGCAATGGCATAGAATTAATAAAATATAAATTAAGTTTTTTCGGTGTTAAACACGTAACGTGATCGTAGAATTTATCCATTAGTACTTCAGAAAAACTATTACTCTCTGTATAAAATTTATCGATATATTTATCAAAATATACGCGCATTCATTATTGAAGAAATGGCAAAGTTTTGAAGAAAAATTGCTCTCAAAATTTCAAATGATGGCATTAAAAGTAATTTATGTTGAGCTATTAACCACCTTTCGAAAATGTAATTTTCAGAAAAAAAGCGCTAAATTATATAAGTATTGTATATGCTAAATGACATATTAATGTGACTTCATAACCAATGACAAATAATTTTTTCCCAGCTGAAGTGTTTGCTACTTATGCATTGCAATCTTAAAACGCATTTTAAGTTAAAAAAAAAAAAAAACAATTGATTTTTAAATAACTCGAAAATATCTGACTCGTTAACGTTAAATATTCTGTACAATAAAGTCAATATAAAATAGAGAAATTTTCTTAAAAATTCTTGTAAATAACGAGCCACAGTAATTATTATACATATAATAATACGTTTAAATATAAAATCAAACATTTCAATAAAAAAAACTCAACATCTCCTGAAATTCTGACAAACGCACGCTAAATAATCAAATATAAAATAATTTTCACATTTGCATTATTTACCAAAATTTACCCAAAAAATGCTAATCTTAAAATAAAGCTATAAAATTAAATATGTGAAAGTAGAAATTTAGTACTTTTAATTTATTAACTGAAGCGATAGCAAAAAAAAACCTATTAAGTATAATTACTTTTTAAAAATTCAATTATGTTTTCCTTAGCCCGCATAAGATAAAGTACTCTATTTCCAAGTACACATTCATTTTTGTTCGACATTACAATTAAAAAGAATACTAAAGCTCCAAATATTATTACATGTGGTCGAAGAATGTAGTATTCGTAATAATTGCAATGGTAATAATTATGAAATTAACCCAAAAAAATTACATTAATAATGCATTACTGAAAGTTTTCGGTAAAAGTACAATTAACCCTTTTCACACTCTATAATTTGTTTTTTCAAATAATTGTGACGTACAAAATATCTATTGCTTCAATAAAATAAAAATGAGTTTTTGATTATATATTTTAAAAATATTCCCGTAAAATTATAATAATCATCTACACTTTATAATAATTACAGCCATTGAGACTTTACATGATTCTTCAAAATGAAGTATTCAAACACATTTAAAGCAAATACTTGAAAAATTAAATCCTTCTTCTCTTGTAAAATAATTTCTTTTTTTCTAATAATCCCGTATCGTGTAATAAATTTATACAGAATACTTGCAATTAAGAAAATACATTTGGATAGGATAAAATACTTTCAATGACAAAATGTTAAAAATTTATTAAATTTACTATCAACAAACAAAAAAAACAAAAAAAAATTATTTAATCTTGCCAATGTTGAGGGAGTTATTAAAAGTTTTATAAAGGTATGTCTATGTAAGTGCTTAAGTAGATTCTCAGTTTGACCGGATGTCATATCATAAATGCATAACGGCTTCGTACGGACGTATGTGTAAGTACAGTACAAGAATATTAATTTAATTTCACATTATTTTATTGTATTTATACAGTAATATTTAGGAGGCGAATTTAAAATTACATAATTCAAATACGACAAGCTGCTGACAATATTTTGTCTAAGAAATAATTTAACGACAATTATTATAAAATTCCATTATTGTTATTAATATTTATATACACTTAATAAATTAGGCCGAATCCCGAAATTTTGAGAAAGGAAATGACGTATTGAAAATTCATAAAGTCAGGGCTACCACGTAATCTCGGAAAGTACATAACTGCAAAGCACCAACAGAATTACAAAGTTCTCGCAAAGACGATAAAGAAGAGGTACTTCGTTAAAAAAAAAAAAACACCTTTCAAATGGTTTCAAACAACGTTGATAGAACAACACGAATAATTCACTTAAAAGCATCAAACATAAAAAAAAACTTTTAATTTGCAAGAAGAAATTCCAGAGAAAAATAAATGTATTTAGTTTCCTATGCAATTTTGTAAATAGTAACTATGCTATTTATTATTAATTTATATAAATAAAAACAAAATACAGAATGAAAGCGTATCGTGGCAATCTGCACCTCGTATATTTACTAAATTTTTTAATATTAAAAAGATAATACAGATTTACAAGATGGATATTAGTTTTTATTAGCGTTAATTCCTCATTGTTAATCGTTAAAATTTACGGACATTCAACAAATTAGAATAATTGTTAAACGCATTATTTATAAATTCGAATTGATTTTAAAAATAAATTTCCCCAATTAATAATTTGAATAATAGTAATTTTATAGAAAAAAAAAATATATATATATATATATTATATTAATATCTACTATGAATATCACAGAATTTTCCAAGTTTTTAAAGTTAATTAAACCGAGCAAAGGCATTCTTTTCTATTTACTGCTTATTATGTTTAAAGTGATATAATATTTAAATTTAATGCACAATATATTCTATTACAATTCATCGAGTTTTGCAATATTCCGAATAAAATGTACGCTTACACTGTAATGAATTGCGAAAAACTTACCAAAAACTGAAAAACATATCGGTGAATGTTTCGGCCGTTGTGAAAAGTGCAAACACAATCCAATACATCATCCATTTAACCTGCGAAAATAATTTTGCCGAATATCACACACATATATATATATTTTATATATATAGTTTTATCATAAAGGGTTAGGCGAGAAAAGTATTTCGAAAAATAATTAAAGAGTATTAGAATTGAAATTTTTATACCTTTGACTATATATTTTATGGAAAAGAAAAAGAATCTTTTAATATTAAAATTAAGTTAATTCAATTAATTGCTATTAATTTTAAAAGTTTACATAAAAGTAGAGACCAAATACAAAATATATATTAGACGAGATAAAATATCCCGTCTACTTTTACTTGGCCAACATTATGTGTAACCTTATATTACATTCCACCTCTATGATATTCAATAATTTGTAAGAAATTTGTAAGAATGTGATATCGAGTTTAGTAATAAGTGTAACCATGATTTTAATGGTAAGATAGCATTATTTAATATTTGCCGTTCGTTAAAAGTTAAATTACAAAAATCTTATCTTGGCTAGAATTTTCATATTGATTCTTATCTTCTGAACTCTATTCATTTAATATAACTTGTGTGAAAATTTTTTTTACATTGTCTGTTTTAGAAAAATATTTTGCACGTATATTATTTATACGGCTGTGTATTATTTATGATACTATTTTTCGAAATTGGATATACTTGATTATAAGGGAACACGCGGATCAAGTATTATCCTTTATTATATATATTAATATAACCGAATGTTATTGGACGTTTAAATGTAACAAGATTGTCGATTCTCAAAAATCTTTTATTAGATACATCGCCCTTTGCATAAATGTACGTTGTCGGAGGTTTGAAATATTTTTCATGAGAATGTCCAAGTAATTGATCTACAATACTTTAATTTACAATCTAGATACAAGTGACTTTTATTCATTTTCTTTATTATCTATTAGTTTTAGGCTATCAAATTATTGGGTAGTTTTGTTTTGTTTTTGCATCTTTTAATTAACTATTTAACCAAATTAGCCAATTTAACCAAATTATAATTAAATATTAAATAACATGTATGAAGTCAAAAATATTTACTGTAGCTTCCTCCACATACATTTCACGACCCATAATAAAAGAACATTTTAATCCTCTCCGACAACAACAAAAGAACCCAATAAGCTAATACACAATATACGTGGAAAACTTTTTCAAACAGACACTTCTTTTAGCGGGTCAGCGAGATGGAAGTGAAATGAGAAAGAAGCCGATGCTGGGCATCTAAATTGATGATAAGAAGTGATGAGAAGTAAGAGGGGATATAATAAACACTCACGTATTCCTTGACATTCTTTGTCCTCACGGCCTTGTAGGATGCGTAGGCAGGATATAGTGTGCCGAAGACAAGTCTGAAAATCGGATAAACGAAGAGGTAAGTGATGGGGCGGGGCATAAACACGGCGAAGATGAGCGTTAAAGCGCTGACGTTCTCCAGGGTGAGCCTGACCGGCATTTGCACAAGGTTGTCCCAGGCCCACGCCACCAACTTCTTCCCAAACAGCCCCGAGAAGTTCTCGGCCTTGCTCCTCTGAAGATTCGCGTCATGCTCGGCGAAGAAGTCGATGAGCTTCCGCTCGGCCGCAACCTTCTCTAAAGCTCGATAATTGCACTTGGTCATCTCGCGGTTTATCAGCCCCCTCGTGACTTTTAGCTAATCGCGCCGGGGCATGTGACGACGACCAGTGGTGGCTTTAATTATTCAGGAGGACGTGAGTCGCTTGGACGGCCGTTTGTCCGCCGTTGTCCGCCGTTGGTTTGTCAACGCGCCACTTTGTCTTATCGCCACCACATCGCCTCGCTCCTCCGATACACGCAGTCGCCGCTTGGCATACACAATGCCCTTAAACTGATAATTTTTCAGGAAGATGAGAGGCAGCTCCCAAGTACACGCTCTCGAGTAAATATTTTCAATTTCACTCGGCTTCCTCCCTTCAAACATTATTACGTTTGGCATGCATAGGAGTCGCGCAGAGTCTGCACCAAGTGGAGGAAGAAGAGGGGTTTTAATGTTAGTCTCGTCATTTATCAATTATATATAGACTTTTGCAAGATTCGTTTGGCTTTTTGGCTTTATATATAATAGCCGAGTTGATGAGATTTGTCGCACATGGTGCCGAAGGACGATTACGATCACGAATGAGGCGAATGAGTTTAAAGCCACGCGAATGACGTTTAACCGAATTTACAACGAACGTTTACTCAAAACAAATAGCGTTATCTCGGCCGATTGTAGCTACTTTTCAAGGCCAAAGAGATCAAAAGTAACACGAACGGTAATTTATTGCTTAATTCTGCTAGACATTTTTTTTTTTTTAATATCTAGGAGTACGAAGCCATTACACCGCTTAACCCATTAGTGTTTAACGTGTAATAATAATCCGCTTTAATCACCTCAGACTCAATTCAATAGATTCAAATAGCTAAGAATTATAGCTAAGCTAAGCTCTCAGACACCGACTAGCTTTATTTAATAAATTCGATTCAACGAGGACGCGTAACATCTTAAACGGTGGAAAACATGGCATCCATCGCTCCTCATTTTAAGATTAAAATTGCATTTCTAATTGCCTGTAAAGAAGAAAATATCATATTGTGAATCATTTTGAATGTTAATTAATCGAGGCAACTACGCGCTCCGCAATCCTCATCATATCGAGCTCAATTAATCAATACAGCGAGGCGGAGAGCCGCTTGTACATTTCCAATGTCCAATAAGTCACGACCTGCAATCGTATTGCGTTAACGCAATCATTTTATATATTTCCATTTAAGCCCCCAAGTATACAAAATCAAATCGGCATTCAACTGTATTTATCGAGCATCTTCAAGTCAATGCTCAAGAATATTAATACTCGATCAAATGTTGTTTCCCGTACAAATGCCCACGCGAACCCACATACTACTCCACACATAAGCCATCTCTTTAAAATAAAAACAAAAAGTCCTCCCCACGCACCCACAACTCGACATAAATAAGTATTTGTGCACTAGCGTAATGTATTATTGCACACGCGTGCGAATGGAAGTTGGCTGCATTTGCAATTGACTTCATTAAGTTTCGCGCAACGACCAAGTTCCGGCGAAATTTATCTCCTTTAGCTTCTTTCACTGCCGAATCGAATTCGCTCGTTTCAAGCGGGCCGGACTACTCGCTTTTGAAAGACCATTTGGCATCGGCAAAGGTTACACTTTTCTACTTCATGTATTATAATAGAGACGCAGAGTTGCTTCTGTTTTGTTTCCGTGGCGTTGCGAATGATTCTAGGCTCCGCGTACACGTCCACTGCCTTATTCGCCGAGACGTTTGGCCGTAGTGGCGAGATCGTGGCATAAAATTTTTATTGTTCCAAGCTGACGTACGCACTACGTTCTAAAAAGGGATACGTTGATAAAAGTTGGAAAATCGATTTGGAAGCGATGGTTATTGAAGTTGTGCTTCCGATATTGAATGCCTAGCTCGCTCTCGTTCGCGCATGCTTAAATAGTATGGAGGGAAAGGAAAAGGGAATGGCAAGAAAGGGAGAAAGGCGCAACAAAATTATATTCATTTTTAATGTTCTACGAGAATAATACGAAAATAAAAATAGATGTTTGAACAATAATAATTCATTACGAGCAATGGGGAAAGTGCACAAAGAGAGGTTATTTCGCTCCGACAATTTTGTATTACAATCGCGAATTCAATTTTAAATTTTTTCGAAACTTGTGTATCTTTAAAAAGGAAAAAAAGGGGGGGAGAAAAAAGAAAGAAATTGTTGTGCATCGTGATTTGAATGGATTTTCACAAAATTACTTACATTGTTTCAACTTTATTCAATTTTATTCGCTTAAATAAGTTTTTCAGTAATGTATTTTTATGTTTTTAGGTACAAAATAATTACACGAGTCGTCAACAATTTGACTGCGCGTTAAAATTGTCTAATAAAGATAATTTTTTATAAAAAGCAGTAAAAACCGGAACCCAATACGCGAAGGACTTTCATTTATAAAGAAAAATATCAATATTATTTGCCACTCGTTATAATTATTTCGACAAATTAAACATTATTAATAAGCAGTATCTTCGCAATGTTATCTTCTTCTAATATATAATGAATATTTAGGTGTTATTTATGATTTAAAAGCATCGATGAAAAGAGAAAAAAAAATGAAAAAACTAGAAGCAAATTGCATGTTTAAGTTAAAAAAAAAACTGTATTCTAAAGATTTAATTTCATTAGATTAGTGATTTTACTAGTGATACCGAAACATTAATATCGGTATTATCCTCTTATGCTTGGTGACTCTTAATCACTAAGGTTAAAATTAACAAAAAATAACAAAAAAAAGCATTTATTTTCAATATATTTGCACTATTATTGAAATAAAGATGTTGATAAAATTGGACAAGATAAACATATTAACTTTACTATGCATTTCTGAACATTTATATTTTTCACTCAATAATCCAAGGCAAAATTATTTTTCGAGATTTTATGCAAATCTGTACGTATCCAAATATTTTTCAATAAAAGAACTAAAATATTTACTGCAATAACCTCTGGTATTTTAATGGGGAGTCTTGAGGTGGGCAGCGTATTACTTAACGATACACTGTCACGGAAGGATCAAATTTCAAAACTTCTTTGAAAATAGTATCCGCATTTTATGATTGTGTAGCAAGCCGAAAGCGCCTTGAATTTTAAATGCATTACTTCCGCTCAACATCAACCGACGAATATCGTAAAGAACATAATTAATTAAAAAGTCACGAATTAACATGTACGGCCAATACACACACACACACACACACACATATATATATATATATATATATATATATATATATATATATATATATATAAGGTGTTTGTTTAAGAAACAATAATCATTCCAGTCAATATATATCTATAAATATATCTTTCTCTATGCATATACAAAGTGTCACGAGCAAAGTCTATCTAAAAACCAATGCCGCTGCTGCTCTAAAGCCAGTGCAAATAAATTACAAATTTTCAAAAGCAAAATAAAAAGCACTTACCAACACAATAATATTAAGCAAAACAATAGCAAGCTTTCACTAATCCGTCGGCTCAAGTCTCCAATCAGTTGAGCACTGAAGCACTGCGCTGCGCTGACCGACGTTGGTACCCTCTATACTCAACCTTTGCTACTCTCTCTCTCTCTCTCGCTCGCTCGCTCGTTTCTCGTCTCTTCTGTGACTATTTTCGCGGCGTGCCAAAGTATCGTTAGCCTGTTGCAACAACCTTTACTCTGAATAAGATGAGCGACCGTTTAAAACAGACCAATCGTGACAGGCGCATGACATACGATTTTCTACTTCTGTTGACCCCATTTCCGACTGCTCTCTCGTGACCTTACAATATCGAAATACACGCTATGGGAGGAGCTTGCATTTGTTTATACAATTCGCCGCCGCGACTTCCTCTCTTACGAGCTTTCTTTTATTTATTCAGAAAGATAGCACTTGGCTCGGGGCGGCCAATGTAACTGAGCGCCGCTGAAATTATTGATCGAGAGGCGTTATTGTTCAAAAATTAAATACACCACTACGAGTTTTTCATTGTTTTTCATTGTTTTTTTTTAATCAATCACCGCTCTTTATTTTCCATACTTTTTGTGCAACTGTCAGTAGTTCACTTTATTTCTTTTACGGCAAATTTCAACTTCTCTTAATTGGCTTGTATTATAAGCATTACGTGGGAAACTCAAGAAATTATGCTTAAATGAATAATGTTTAATTAAGACAGACGTTAGAAACGTGCGCTGGGCATCGAAAATTCAAATCAACTTCCTTACATTTTTACGATAAATAAATTTATTCCCTCAGGCTGTCCTACTAATATAGAAATACATTTTTTCAATTCATATTTACATAAGAATTAAAATTTAATTATAAAATTCAAGCACATATTAGAATGCAAACATGCGCATCATTTACATATAAATAATATCGTGAATGTGCTTTGAAAAGTTCGCAAGTAATTCAATCATTCTTACAAATATCGAAGTCTAAATGCAAAAACAGATCGCCACCCGGTAGATTAGGCACGCGGTATTTATGTATTTTTCCAAGTTTTTCCTTTATTGGTGAAATTGCATATAAAATCATGTGAATGGAATACTGCTAATTGTTCAGATTTGTTTACTATTAGGATTGCAATATTTATCAAAATTAAAAATCTGACAAATAAATTTCATATAATTTGAAGGATTTACAGTATTAAAATAAGATAAAATTATATTTATAAAACAGATTTCAAAGCAAACTCGACACTTATTTCACATGTACAAAAATATGTAAATATACTTTTTTTAATGCGTTGATTAACATTGCATCTTCAGAAATACAGTTAATTCGGAGATTTATTCATAAATTTATAAATAAATGGCATTGCAGCTTATTGGAGTAAATTTTTTTTTTTTTTTTTTTTTAATGCAAATCAAAAAACTTTATAAACTTCAACATTTGAAGTTTTTTGAAGTTGCATATAAATTAGGACATTTGTTAACATTTTAGAAAATTTTTCGTCTGACTAGTGGTGTGGGTCAAGTTTTTTCACATCAGTAATTTATCAAATTAAATGAAACAACTAAGGTATCGAGATAAAACAGGCCATTATTAGTTTGTTTTTTAATAAAATTCTATGAGAATATTTCTTGGATTTAGCATGTTATGAATTATTATTGCTATTAAATTATCTTTATTACGATAAAAGTACTCGGTGGTGTTTACGTTGTTTTAAACTAAAAGTGGTAAAAATTAAAATAAAAAAAAAAAAAGAATTAATTCTTAAGCATATTATTCTAATGCCAAGTATTAGAAACGCAATATTAAAAGTTCACATGCAACAAATTTAAAAGAAAATATAAAATATAAATGTTTTTTTATCGTCGTTCGCTCAACTAAGAAAAGTGGAAAATCAATTACATGGTTAAAAGTCTCACGATAATTATATTCTGTCGTGTGTAGGTGTTGATTATGAAATACATGCAACGTATAAGTCAGTCAAGAAGTCAAGATCATTGATGCTTATTAACATGCTTAGGCTGCATTTATTAGACTCCATATTAAATATCGGCATGTGAAACTTCACTTTGTACTTGTAAAGTATCCTATTCGTTAGTTTCAATCAATAAATTTGAATTTAAACCGATAGCATCATTTGCATAAGTAAAATAAATCTTTTACTTTTGAAATTTTTAATAATAAATACATGTAAATGCGAGTAAATTATTGATTTAATTAAAAAAAAAACAAGGGTTTTCAATAAACACGAATGCACTTCTCAACGGACGAAAATAGCAATAATCTACCATATTGATTACATTACGACAATTAAGGTTCGAAATTCTATTTTAAATAATTTCCTCTTAATCGAATAACTTTTTATAAAGAAGTGCACGATAATTATATATCGATATATTATAACCACTGTACGTTCGGCATTATTTATAAATAGCCATATGCTCCGGTAAATTAATGATAATTTGCTTCAACTCTATAATCTAATAGAATATGATAACTTGGTCGATATGGACAGTAATGTGAATTCTAACGATGAGTTAAAAAGTTATATGCCCATAATTGATGCCCCTTTAATGGTTGCATTAGCATGGCTTTTGTTGCTAAACGCCTTTACCGACTGATCATTAAGAGGTTGATATTATCATTTTAAACCTCCGAGCTCGCGCGATCCAAATCTCTCGTAAATAAGTGACCAAGGCAATTATACTAAAATGACTAAAAATCTAATTGCGAAGTAAATATTATGAGGAACGTAGCCAGCCAGAGCGAAAGTATTTTTAAATAAATGCTTTCACGTAATCAATAAAGTATTTCCTTAAACAAAGTAACATGTGTATATTATTGTGCACTCCTGGATCGTACAATTTTATACAATTTTACGCAAATCAATGCGCCGTTATTATTAGTCGTGTTACCATTGTTTGATCAATAAGAGCTCTAGTATAAAGATAGAAATTGCATGTACAGTTAATCCAGTACCATTAAATGGGCTTTTTCATTTATTCTTACTGCCCATCGCTACCACCACCAACGCGGCTTTAAAGCATAAAACGACCCCCATCATCTCTTTAAAGAACTGCGCCGCCGCTCACGAAATAAAGAATTAATAGCCGTTCGATCTTACGAGCAAGAGTCCTTATTTAAAGAAAGATAGAGCCGAGGGGCGTATGAAAGCATTTCGCCTCGGTCTCTAAGGACATTAAGCACTCGGATGCATCAGCACTTTGTAAGCGCACAAGTAGCTGATGAAATAATGCGTGCAGATTATTTCGGGACGAGAGCATAGAGGCGAGGATCATTGGCCTGAGAGTAGCGGGAAGATGCTTTGCACACGCTCTGACACAAAGTCTCGAGTCGAAAACTATTGCGAGATGCGAGATTAGTTAGGTAACGCTGACCCGAGAGGCCGCCTGATTGAAATTCACAGCCGCCCGGTCGATTATTTTACCTTAAGTTTCGAGGAAGTAAACATAAGAATGGACTTCAAAGCTGCTGTGTAACTTGCGGTCCGACCTCCAAATAATATTACACTTTCATTAGGATTTCAAGAGGGAGTCCATGCTTTGAATAGGTCTAAGGTCTTTTTGACCAAGGACCTAAATACCTTAAATGTACAAAAAATCATAAAATTCAGGTCTACGACTATCTATTCTCAACAGCAAATCAATTAATTGCTCATCTAAGAATGTCCATTGGAATTGTTTCGAAATTTTCAAACTAATCTACATGCATTATTACTGCAAGTGAGATTTTGCTTTTATAATACTTACCCCTTCGCTTCAATTATTAAGGCATAAGATTTTGTTTAAAAGAAAAAAACATAAATTGCTGAAAACGAACTTGACAATGAAACTTATCTCTTTATTTATATTTACATCGTTTTTAAAGCCCTTTTCAGTAACTCCACGCTTAATCGTCCGAGTTGAAATTTCATTCGTTAAGTATCGTTTTAAAACAACTTTCCATTATACTCGAGGCAGATGCTAAATTTCAGTGTCTTGGAATTTGATTACGATTTATGGAAAAAAACAGTCGCTAAAAATTATAATTCCTTAATTTATATTAAATAGGCTGCATAAGAATTTCTAGTATTTTTTTTATATATATTATTATATAATATAAGGAGAGATTTGTATTGCACTCACATCAATCACTAAAGCATAAAAATTATGAAATTTCTTCAGCTTTTTAAATAATTTTTCAATACAAGTTGATTGTCAGCATATGAAATGTTATGTTTTTTGTAAGGTATAATGTGAGTGACAATGATGGTATGCATTATACATGGATTAGTGTGTTATGTCTCTTGCGTCTCTTGTATTACAATAAAGTATTGGTAAAAGCGTTTCTATGCTTCGGTAATGGGAGCAAGTAAACGACACGGAAGGTGTACCGCAAGGTGAACGGGAATTATTATAAGAGCGGAAAGGTATATTTTTTTTTTTAAGACACAAATTTAAGAGAATCCATCGATAAGTTTATTGCACTCTTTTTCTTGCTGACGCAGTGTAATAAGATGTAACATGGTTGTGTCGCATTCGATATATAAAAGTACATTATAATTATTGCACATGATAATTATAGAGCAGACGGTTGAGGATTAGAAAAAAATTGCCATGAAAAGCGTATTGGCTCTACATTGTATAATCTACAACTTACAAGTATTTGATTGGCTTATGGTACTAATTTATAATAGAGCATCGTTAATGATTTTTACAATCTATAAATTTTAGAAAAAATGTAGGCTGAAGATATTCTGAGCGCTGCAATTTTTAAATTTATATTCTTTCATTGCCTCGTGTTCAATGCGTACCATTCAAATGTAAATACATCAACAATCTATGACGGGTTTTAATGCAAATAGCAACATGTACTTCCCCCATCAACACGCGTAATGACAAATCTAAAGTAAAACGTAACGCAAGATTTTTCAAATAATATTCTCTGATTGTCAATTGTCGCTGTAAATTGCCGCTGTAAATTGTTGAAATTCAGCCACTTTTATGTTAATTATAGGGACAACGTTATAAATAAATCTTTCCCCTAACGACTTTGGTCAGCATAATTTCATGAAAATAAAACCTTTATAAAAACGCACCTCCACACAGACATTCCGCGTAAGAATATTTTCTAATTTTACATTACTCGTTAGTTCTCTCTTAATAAGACACGCAACATCATCATAAACTCATTAATCCGAGATCCCCCATCTTCTCTCCCTCCTCCCTTCCCAACAAAAATATCCGGACTAACTTATTATCGCTCGCAAGATGTGCTGCATAACAATTGACTAGTTTAAATTGCCACTTGCCAATTGAATTGGCCCAAATCATCTACCGCCACTACTCTCCATCCATTCAACCGAAAATTTCACTGGCATTTCAACGAAGCACCTCATCCGCCACCTCCGCCCCAACTCAACAACTCTTATCTGGAGTGGAACCCGACGACGCGGCGTCCTCGTCCCGCTGCACGATCTTGAGTGGCCGGGGTAGGATGACGACGGTGACGGCGCTGACCACGGAGACGGTCTTGAAGATCGGCGGGTGGAAGTTGCGGGAATAGTGGGTGACCGCGGGCACGACGATGGGGTTGGGGGCGCGATTAGAGTGCACGGGGCAAGTCATCTTCCTCGGGTCGGCGGGGAGACTCGAAGACGTCCACGACTCGGTCACGTGCTCCTTAGTTCTTTTCATAAAAGCCGCGAGCGGCTGGTCTTCCCCCTCGGCTTTTTGCTCGCTCCTCGAGAGCCTCAAAGTGGGGGAGGGGGGGCGGAGACTCTGATTGGGCCTTAAGTGTCGATGTAACAAAGAGCGAGCGTGGGGACTGAATGGATGTACGGTGTGATTCAATTACAGTCGACGTTTGCCTCTCTCGGTAAACAACTTTTGTATGAAAATTGGGCAGTCGACTGGCTTTTTCTATTGAGGGGGGGGGGAGCCGCGCGCACTCGTGGATTATCTTTTAATTGACTCTGCCGAGGCTCGCGCTGCACTGATTTCACACGACTGGCTGCGAGCAGATTATTTTTCAAAGTGCTCTCGTGGTTGCTGGTAATGTTGTTTTTAAAATAGAAACTTTTAAATGCACGTAATACTGGAGATTTTTGGTGCGCAAGTCAGAGGACAAAAGCTTTTACCGCTGCTATGTATGCCGAAGTAGAATGCACGCGTGGACAATGCTTGGCTGAACTTTTATGCTAAATCGACGTAAACGTTGAAGCAAGTGCAACGACCGACTGAAAATAAGTGAATTCACGGCTCAGGAATTTCCTAATTCTCCTTGTACACTTTGTACGTGCGTTGCAATGTGTCTTGATTGTTGTTGTTGTTGCTTGTTTGCTGTGTTGTTGTTGTTGCTTGTTTATTGTGGTGTTGTTGTTGCTTGTTTATTTTGTTGTTGTTGTTGCTTGTTTATTGTGTTGTTGTTGTTGCTTGTTTGTTGTGTTGTTGTTGTTTCTTGTTTGTTGTTATTGTTGCTGCTGTTGTTGTTGTTGTTGTTGTTGCTGCTGTTGTAATGCTTGTGAACCGAGTTAAACTTGATTTTTAAATTTAAACAAATCAATGTTTATTTAAGATTCTTCTTTTTGATTTAAAAATTGTTTGATTAGTTGCTTAGTAATTTATGTTCCATACTCAGCTATATGAGCAAGAGCTGCCAAAAATAGAATTTTTTCCCTTCCGTATGATGAGTAACGTTTTAAAAGACACCAATACAAAGTGGTGCGATTTAAATGAATGTTTCGTTCTCGTTTTGAACAGCAATAAGAATTGAATGGAAGCTCGAGACGAAAAATTTACGGAAGTCCGTATTTTCGGCAAAGTTGTCTAATCGCAGATCGTTTACGGTCGCTTATTGGTAGTGTTGTTTTTGTGTTCTCCGATCGTCGATTTTGGTCTTCCGCCAATGACCCGGCAAAATCCCGACCGTCACAAGGCTCGATTTCCCTTCTGATTAATTCCTTCGGTCTTCTTCTTGAAATTAATAGCATCCATTAATCATTTCAAAATGAGCTGGATTTATTTTCATAAAGAAATTCTTTCGTAAAAATAAAAGCTTCCTGCTACCTAGAAGAGGGCAATTATTCTAGTTTACATTAAAATTGTGAGCATTTAAATTTAGATACGCTTTAAAAGGAAGAAGATGTGAAGATTTATTTTCATACTCTTTAAATAATAATTCCATGCGGTTTTAAATAATTCCCTGTGACGTCAACGATGAATAAAAATCTCCCATTAACGTTTCTTTGTCATTGGGTATCGACAACTTTATCTGTACCTATCGATAATCTAGATTTTTATATTTCTTTCTCCTTCCCCTTGTAACAAAGTTAAGTTAATTTTCGCTGACAACGTAAGTTCAATTGAAATTCGAGTGGTGAGATTCTTCAATATTCCAAATGATTGGTACCAAGAATCAGATGGGATGGTCAACACTATTCAGTCGAATTTTTGTACCAAGTATTCTAATTAATTCTCTAGAATTTAAAAGTTGTATTCATTTAGAATTTACCGAATAATATTTTTAAAGCATTTTTGGTTAAATTTGCTGCCAATAAAGCCTTTGTGAATTATTAGTAAAAAATTAGTGAATTATTATAAAACATCGATAGCTTTGAAGCTTTAATATATACGTATATAATAATTAACAAAATATATTAAATAAACTATATGATTTATTATCAGTTTGAATTTTCTTTGATCAATGTTTAGTTAAATATAATTCAACTTTGTGCGACACAAAGGAACATTTGTCTCTGTGTGTGACATATATACATATATATATTACGTTTAATTTTATACGGTATTCCATAATTTAAATATAAAATATACTATATTTAGAAATTATACATTAATTAATTATTATTTTCTAAAACTTTTAAAATACCTTTTTGTTCTGTATATTAAGCATTTGCTTTGAAAGTTAAAAAAAATTATATCGATGTTTTAAACGCATAAAATTTTTTTTTTTTAATTTTACGAAGCGCCTTTGTATATAATAACTAAACACTAAAAATTAGTTGATTCTTTAAATTGCAAACTCAAGCGGAGATTATCCTCATATGCATAAAAAAACTTAAAGTATTGTCTTAAAAATAATTTCTATTTTTAAATTTCTGCAAATTCCGAATTCTGAATAGGCTTGTAAGCAAAAATTGATAAATTAACAAACATCAAACTATAGCGTAAAGATAAAGAAATGACTACTTTTTACTAAGCTGTAAAAAAGATGTAAAAAAAAAATTGGTTTAATAAATAAAATCACATACTTAGAACATTTGCGGACAATACAATCTAAGAAACTTCCCAATGCTTACATATACTTATATGTATATATACGTGTGCGTATGTTTGTTTGCGCGCACGTTTATATGTGTGTATATATATATATATAAATATATCGGTATTTGATCAATTTTGCCTATTCACTCTCCATATTTTCTTTTCTCTTCCTCCAAGACTGCTCTTTACTTTCACACTAATGATACGATTCCAACAAATTACATGTGCTTAGTGTCTCAAGCACTACAGACTCTCAATCCAACAGTTAAAAATCTATTGAACTCATCTTTCGCTTGTGTAAGGGCGAAATATAATTTAGAAATGAGTAAAGATGTACGTGGCGTTCATTACACGAGCGTCGCGACGCCAAGACTGAAGCCTGGGTCACTCCCGTCAACCAATTTATATTTAAACGACGCCACGGCGCCCAGCGTCGCTTTTCTGGAGGATGAGGAAAGCGTCGGACGGAAGAGGCTAGAACGAAAGTGAAACGAGTACGATAATCCGGATGAAATTAATTATGCCTATTATTAATTCCGATGCTAGATTGTTTAAAATATATTTCTCTTTTACAGTTACTTCTTCAATATAGTGCACATAAATTATTTGAAAATGGAGAAATTTACTCGCGCATCGGTCCGTAGTTTGCCACTATACAATAAATGTATATTTATATTACAGATTTAGTACAATTTAGCATTGCTATTGCATTGTTTCCCTTAATTTAAGATCTATTAATTGAAATTGACAGATTAAAGTAAGGATACGGCAAAATAATTTATACGTCTATTTATTAAAAACATGGTTTATTATTATTAATATTAAATCTAATCTGCTCGAAAATTAATTAAATAGCTGCAGTAATTTCACTGTACAAAGGTATCCTTTTTACTGGAATCAAGTATGAATGATCGAATTTCAAGTGAACATTCTTACATTAATTTCTTAGACAAGAAGATATCATAATAACCTTATACAATTTAATTGATAATACAAATTTTTTGTTTCGTTATTTTATTTTGTTAATTTGAGGATACAATCTTTATTACAAAAACGGTCATGCAACAACGAGAATTTTAGTTTCATAAAAATAGACAGTAAGAAATAACCGTATAAATAATACTGGGTTAATGTAATTACTGTTTATCACAATAGTAGAGTACAATTGATAATGTAAAAGCAGCCGTGCAAGCATAAAAATTTTGATTTCGTAAATAAGAACAATAGCAATGCTAAATTGTACTAAATCTATAATATAAATATTTATTAGAACATAGTAATAAATTTTATTTAAATAGCATATTTGTTAAATATGATCTTTTGTTAAGATTTATATCTAAAATGCTGGATGTTTGATTGATGATAGAAATTGATATATAAGTATAATGCATTAATTTTAATTAATAATTTAATTTAAATTAATAATTTAATTAATAATGCATTAAGTTTGAATATTATAATATAAGTAACTTAAATTCCTTTATTTTATTTAGTTGGATTTTAAAAATATATCTTAATTTTTAAATTATTTGAATTAATCCATTTATAAATATGTTTTATGTTTATATTTTTAAGTTCTTATTCTGTATAATTTTCGTTTTTAGTAAAAAAAAAAGTTATAAAAAAAGTTAAAAAAAAAATCTTTGACAATCAAATCATTTATTAACTGAAATTAAATAAATTAACAATGGCATTATGAATTTGAATTAAAATTTATACTAATTCAAATTATTAAATTAGATGAATAAAATTACCAATTAATTAAGAAATCACTTTGCTTTACTTATAAAAATAAAAAATATATCCTTGATAATATTTCTTTTTAATGAAACGCCCTTGTTCATGACTTTTTCCTATTTAGCATAGAAATATTAAATATACCAAATATATTTCAAATGTAATATCTATTTTCATTAAGAATAAATACAAAAGAGCGAGCAAAACTTTTCAAAGCAAAATATTTAAATCAATGATATATTTACATTTATTTCAAAAACTTTTGAGTAATAAATTATTTATAGTAAATATAATCAAAATTTTATTCAAATACTAATAATAATAACTTTTATGGGATTGTAAAGTACTTGATCTGCAAAAGAATTAATTAGACAATAATTAGTCAATGTACTCCGTATCGTTACAGTTAATAAACTTCACCTATTATTATTATTTTTATAACCACTCATATACAAAATTATAATTTGTCATATAATTAAATAGAAAAATGACTGTAGAAACTTAATTATTTATTAAGCAAACATAACTAATAATGTAACTACAATGTTGCAATGTATTAAATGTAAAAATACATTATCCCAGCATTACGGAGTTTAAACTCATTAAAAGAAATTAGCGCAATTCTTGCAGATTTTAATCTACTGCTAATGTCCTATTGACTGTGAAAAATATCGTGTTACCCAATGAGTCATGAATTCGTGATCTTGGAGTATTGAGAATTAGTGCAAATAGTATTGGTAAGTGACTCACTAACAAGACTATAGGACACTATTTATATTCATCTCGAGTTAAAATAATTATGTTCGTCCTAAACCAGAGTACAAATGTTATTTGTTGATCGCTTAATCATATGAAGTATTAGCCTATGCAATTAGTTCTCATTTAGACCTTGAAATTAATATGAAAGTATTATCAACTGATAATTGCTAGTAGAAATAGACTAGTATGCTCACAGTAATTAATTGATGTCAAGAGACAAAATTTTTCTAAATTTATTAAAACTACGTAGGGAACAAAATAATAGTATAATGACATGAGATGGGATTTATTTTGAGAAATTGTATTTAGAAAATTAAGTAAAAATGTGATTAAAAGAAATAACAATTTGAATCTTTAATGTCAAAGTATCCAAAATTTATGGGACTTTACGTTAGTGAATATTATTCAATGAAAGAAAGTAATAAATGAAATTGTATAGTCTTTACGTATAAAATCATCATATTTCATGATTAATAATATATCGCAAATAAATATTCATACAATACTTTCTTTATAAATGTATTATTATAAAATACATTTTGTTTGAACATAAATTTATTCAGAACAAAAGCATTCAATTTTCTTCTTCATTAACAACATATCTAATTGTTACGGAGATAAAATTAAGAATAAATTTTTATTTTTATATAGCAGAAGATAGTTGATAATTTAATTATTTTTATTTTATATTGATATTGATCAAAATAATCTTATATAGGAAAGAATTTTAATAACAATTGTTTATTTAAGATATATTTGAAAATATCGAATTATTACTCACAATTCCATTACTATGAAATAATAATTTAGTTATATATCGCAGAAATAAAATATTTTTATACTTGTATTAGGCTTTGAGTTTTTTGAAAACAGATTTTTATACTAATGAGTCTTGTCAGCAATAAAAAAGTTTTCATTGTGCATATTCTTATATTATATCGTTACACAAAATTTAAAATTACCATTTGTAATTCATGGTTTATATTACATCCTACAAGTATCTCTTTAACATTTTATAAATCCATTCAAAATATTTCACAATTCTATTTAAATATTTACTCTACGCATTAAGTACATAATATTTAAAAACATATATATCAAGACAATGTGCTGTACCATTTAATTCATAGTAATTAATAATAACAGCAATGCTAAATTATAAAATATTTTATCTTCCGTTTGAAAATGAATGTATTTAAATTTCTTTACATTATTTTGCAAATATCATCTTCGATCGAATCATAATATTGCACATGCCACGTGATAAAACTCAAAACTAATAATAAAAGTCTACCGCAAACCTGAAATATCTTTAATAGTAAGAATCTCAGCAATTAACAACAATTTAATAAATATCTGTAAACATCGGAAAATTTCACAAGGAGAAATACATATTTTCGTAAGAATTTTTCACGCATCATTATGGTTTTTTTTTTTACAAGTTAATACACAGCACGTAACAATAATTATTAAATGAAATGCGTATATAAACGTTAATAGTGAAACTGTACATAATTAATATTAAACTTAATATACGCTTTTATTTAATAATATTTCAGTTTGTCTTCTAGATAACCCACTAAGATAGAAATTAAATACAAGTGCATTCACATTAGAAAATCGTCGCCGTTGTCATTCGACACAATAAATTATGAGTCCATCGACACCAATTGTGCCTTACCTATAGATAATAAATGACCTTGAATGCAAATAATACATGTCATTGTAAATCTGGCACAAACTTTTTTCTACATTTGCTCGTTCACTCGACAGTACTGCGCTATGAAAACGCAGAATAAAAAATATTCGAGCGTAATTGATATTAATCTTTTAAAGGTCGGTCAGACGAAATTTACCGGTTCCCCAAGTATTGATAAGCTCCTGAGCTTTTTAATATCTCAAAGAGAAACGAAATGTAGGCGAGCAGAGGTTGTCACTGCTACTGCTCATGCGTAAAAGTGATTGAGATTGCCTGCTTTTATATTAACAATAGCTGCTATTTTGCGTTGATCCGTTTATAATTTTTTGTTCCCTCTATAATCGACTAATTTGCTCAATATTCAGCTAAACTTATTTCATTCACATTCGACCAAGAAACCATTTGATATAATTAACGTTCTAAAAAAATTAATATTTTTTTCCGAATACATGCGTATTTATAACAAGCTTGACGGAATATATAACTAAAAATGAATAATTAACGATATCAAATGGCTCCATGTCACCATTACCAATCAAAACATTCTTTCGTGACAAATGTAACGACGAAGGCAAAGTAGGTGGCGTACAATCAGGCGACGACGTTCAATAATTCTATGACGAATAAGTCAGTGGAGCTAAATAGTCGATACCACACATGATGAGTACCTAGATCGAGTGAAAGCAACCGAGAAAATCGCATGCTCTTTGAATTGGAAAATTCTCTTATTTGATACAACTAGTCCATAGCCACTGACTACTGGTTTCGCTTCAGCACCATACGGCTAACTCATAATTCATAACGAATAATGAGGTTGCTTATAGTATTGCCAACTTTAAGAGCAGTGTACACGTTTATTTATTTCATACTCGCCAAATCCCCCCCCTCCCCCCACTGTACGTCAATTGTTAAAACATAGGTAAAGAAGAAAAATAAAAAGGAAAAACAATGGTATTACTTTGAAGATTGCAATAAAAGATTGTTCCTTTGTAAAATAAGACAATGAGTCGATTGAAGCTTTTGATGAACTTGTAAGAAAAGCTACACATAAAAAATACCTTATTATCGCTTCCAAGATATATTACAATTGATGTAAAAATATTTCAATACTATTTTTATATAATGAATTATCGATTTGTAACTGTATCTTGAAGTATTTTGTGTAGAATCTATTTAAAGTAATTAAAGAGATTAAAATTATTAAAAAACAAATATATATATATATATATGATAGATAAAGTACATGTTTTATTTGGTGAAAAACCCTTGCGCGTTCATTGTCAACTATGAAACGATTCAAAATTGCCGGCCCATTCGTCACATACAAAACAAATCAATTCATTTTCCATTCGAGAACAACAACATTAAATATTATCACGTGCACCATTTCGAAAATTAATACGCCAACAACATTCAACGCAAAACATTATATAGCTTCGCCCGAATAACAACGATGCTAGCAAACGTAAATAATACGTTAATAATGAAAAACTGAGCAAATAAAATCGATGAATATAATGCTCATCGGAATTGAATTATTAGACATTTTACCTGATAATGTATTAGTTTTAGGTAAATGAAATGGTATTTTTTTTTTGTTTCTTTAATCATAAAGGCTCTCTTTTGAAAGTACTTTTGTTCAAATTCAATATACGAATTAGACATTACATTTGAACACAAATCGGCAAATAAATTAACATCTCCCTACGTTATAATCATAATTGAAGGCGCCGAATAATAACGTATTTCATTTAAAAACAAATTGTACCGAAGAGATAAAAGGAACAGTAGATTTCAAATACATAAAATAGCAATTATCGTTTGTGGAACAGCAATAACGATTATTTCAACATAGATACACCTATAGTTAATGTTATAAAGAACGCAGTATATTTCATATTTCTCAATATTAATTTTTTTGTTTTTCCTTATTATGCTGTTCGCTTAATATATTAAGTTATATATTAATATATTGTAATAATATGTGAGCTGTGTATCAAGTGGAGTAGCAAGGCGAAAAAGTATCCGACTCGTATTGAAAAATATCGTAAAGCAAGCAGCAGACCTCACGCGTACGAATAAATAATTTTTTAATTATTCAATTCATTACACGGCATTACTCAAAATTAGTGGATTAGCGTTAGTCGAGGTGCTTTTAATCGCTTGGAGATGGAAACATCACCACTTCCACCATTAATACAATCTATAAACTCTATAACTTTCCAATATGTACTTAATGCCGACATGGCAGCAGCAGTAGCAAACATGCTCACGTAAGCAGACGATGGGATTGCGGTAACGGTGAATTCGAGTACCCGAGGCAAAAATAAAGAGGATGAAAACGACGAGCTCGACGAGCCTCGGCACGAGAGTCGAGAGAGAAATAAACAAACATGCCGGCATCCCCAAAGGGTCCCCGTGTGTGTTGTAAGCGAGATGAGAAGAGAGAGAGAGAGAGACGAATCGAGTAGTGAGATACGAGGATGCCAACATCAGCTGTTCATTATTGTAATCGAGATGCGTTGGCCGTCCTCTTGTTAAGCTAAGAACAAAAGGGGAAAATAACTCCCGACAATGACTCCAGTAGTCTCCCTTTCTCATTCGCTTTACCGACAGTGCAACGCGCGTAGCGCTCGCTCACGATTTTAGAGCTGCAATTTACGACTGACCAAGCTACTCATTGCCGATTATTAACGGCAATTGTCACACTACCAAATATTAAAGCGAAGGCTGCACTCGAAGAATATATCGCGGAGTAACAGGAGCCCGTTAAAGTTGCGGGAAAGCGAGGTGAAAGCGAGAGAGAGAGAGAGGCGGGGGGGGGGATAGGATTCTCGCGTGCGTGGCTATATCGATTAAGGCCGAGGCTGGAAACAAGTCCGTGCCACCCTCGGGATTTTCCGTAGGGATGACGAGGGTGTGAGCACGCGTCGGTGCGCGCATACTTTTGCCTGACGATCCCCGGTTTTCGTTGCCAGACGCGAAATCGATCCAACCTCCCGTTGTTAGCTCGCTTCTTGTTCTTTGGGCAACGAAAAAATTCACGAGAGAAAATTAATGGTCGGCCGGGAGGAGAATACGAAATTGACTTTCCTTGGGGTGAAAGGAAGTCGATATTGTACTGCTATTGCCTTTTTTCGCTCGGGCTATCTTACATTTTTCATAAGCAATTATCTAGCCTCGCGAAATTCACGGCACACGGCTTTCGACTTTGTGCATTTTAAATGGTCTCTTGGCGATGCAAAGATGATCGACTTGCAATATGGAAAATTGCAGGCAACTATCTCACCCACGGCTGGCAATTAATGCCACGGCCAATCAATCCAATCGCTGAAATTATAAATATTAGATGGAAAAATGAGTGGCTCTGCTGACCGATAAAGCCTTTGGCTTTCCAACCGTTTGGATATCGATAAGAAGATACGATAAATCGATCTATTATTCAAGTGCTCGTTGTTTAAACGCATAAAATTCACCGAAGAATTAATAGTTACAATTTGAAATAATATTGAGCAAGATGTTATGGCATTACGAGATATCACGTGCGAATAGTGCATATGGGCTACAATTTTGTTGACGCAACAATTTAATTATCCCGTCTTTTGTTTATTGTAAATTAAAATTCAGCAACAAAACTTTTAACTAAACCAAAATTAACTTCACAAATGCGAAAAGAATCTCCATGTGAATTATCTATTATCTATTAAAAATTCATGACTTACGTAACAAAAGTAGTCGTTACATTACCAATACACAAAGTCCTAACTACATTTAATATTAACTCGGTAGTTTTCGACGTGACGCTAGCTCAAGTCGGACTTTACAATCAAATTATTAATTTGAGACGAAGTAGTGCTTCTTTTGAACCCAATTGAAAACTGTTTATCCGTTAATTAAACATTTGCATACAATTTTTATTCACTGTACATTGATAGTATTGTTTTTTCTTCTTTTTTTTATTCTTCTAAATCGATAGAATTTTCGCATTACATTAACTGATTCATGACTAATGATAATGGAACAAAGTATAATCAATAATTATCGTGATGTGTCGATCACTTATCAACTTGATTGATAAGATGTACGAGCTCATTAATCATAAGGCGACAATGATAATACTAATTTAGCATCAGGCAACCATTTATTTTTACTTTCTTTCACTAATTAATATTACACTCCTACTGATAAATATGCAAACTTTTCACGAATATTATAAAAATAATTGCTCTTAATTGCATTGGTAGAGAATATTTATTCACGTCAGAATTACATCGTTCATATATGGAAATATTATTCGAACTGAAGGATTTTCAATGTTAAAACATTCTTTTATAATACTTCTATCAAATTGGCGACATCTTCTCATTGAGATCAAGTATTATTAAACCGTAGAATTTAATAAATTATAATATACGTATAGATGAAATGAAGTTATATACGTCGTAATGATGGTAATAAAAAATAATTCTATTCCTACAATATTTTGCAGTCACACAAATACACGATGAAAACTCCATTTATCAATAAAAAATTTTCTTTAATTGCATTCCAATAGAACGGAAGATTATTTGCTATGATGTCTCGCGATGACGTCCTAATGTTACTCCATAAATCTCTATTACAGCATACTAAAAATATTACTAATGAGAATATTTTTGCCAGTAGAGTCGTAAAAAAGAAATTTTCAATCCTAAAACAAGTTCAATTAATTTTTCATCCCAACATTACATCAAAACTTACACCGGTATTTACTTACAAATGAAAATAATATTTCTCTGCTTTTTAAATTCATACTTTTATATTAGCGTTGTCAGATTACAAATTACTATACTATAATTTTATACATATATACATATATAATATAAACTTGAAATTATATAATATACACTCAATAAGATAATTTCTTTTATTTTTGGTTAGTCCGATAATATCATCCAAAAATACGACCGTTTTAAGATTACACGACAATATACCATCGTTAATATATTAAATATTGACTTTAATTAATTAATAATTATATTAAACAAATTCAATATAATAACGAATAGAAGCAGGTATGGTAAAAACTTCTAAAAGCACATCCGCGTCAGAGAAATCCGCTGGTTTAGTAAAAAAAAAAAAAAAAAAAAGTAATGAAATTCAAGTACTCCAGCTGCCTCTGGACGCAGCAACTGAATGACGAAAAAGTTGCCGAAAACTTGAGGTCCACAACTTTGCCAAGGCCTGAGTGACCTATTCCTCAGTGGTCGATGAGCCTCTCGACGCTGCGCCAAGCCTTTCTCGGACAAAACTTCGATCGCAATTGCACACACTCTTCACAATTCTGTCGAATGATTACACCCAGAGGTTACGTCATACGTCACCGATAATGAGGATGAGCGACACCGATTGAATATTAATTCGAGCTGATTTTATAGACTTGATACATAGGTCTTTGGTCTTTGGTCTTTGGTTGTTGATTTTGACGTATCAAATGACCGCAGAAACGTTCTTGATATGGAAATTATTCCTCAAAAACAATGTCTTTGAGAACTTTGCTGAATTGAGTAACATTTCAAATGAACATTATTATTATGAAACAAGGACACTCGCGCAAGTTTTTAAATACAAAAAAAATTATATTTATATATATATACATGTATAATTTACATTTCTGTTATAAAAGCAGCAATAATGATTTTTAATGAAAAAATTGTATTTGGATTCATTGTTCAGTGCAATGTTTATATTTGACGGAGAGGAAATTGTTTATACAAATGGTTTCATAATTAATAAATTGAAACTGCTTGAATTAAATATAAAGGCATATAGGAAGTGCGACCAAATATTCTAATAATAATTAAAAATTTACAACATCTTTATTTATCTCAATTAACATATAAAATTTATAAAACGAAAAACAAAATTGAAAATTACTAATAGATATTGGAGGTAACATTTTTTTTGGAAAAAAATTCTTATACCGAGTTAAAAAAAAAAAAAGATTTTTTCCACGTATAATTAAATGATATTTTACCCTTTCACTTTAAAAAGCGTAAAGTATATAAATGATATAATTTTCTATAACTTCTTAAATACTAATTTATGCATGTTTTTAATGTCGTAAGTTCTACAAATTATTATAAATTAAAGTCCCTATTACGCCAACGCAAAACACTTGTATCATGCAATAATCCAATAAGCCTCTCTTAGAAATAAATAACGAGATAGAAAAAAGATGAGAAAAGAATCATTTTGAAAGGTGCAGGTTACATTTAACGTACCTGTTTACTACTTTCCTGCCAATCGAGGTCAAACTCCATTCATATTACAATCATAAATCGCATTTGCTTTCGTAATAATATTCCATTGCAGATATACTAGACTAGATTTTAGAAATAGATGTCATTATCGCCAATAAATTATTTTTATAATCGCAGCATTTTACCAAGTGTCCATAGAAATGAAATGAAAGCTTCGATTCGTTAACGTGTGTGTCTAAGGGCGGAAAAATTACAAATAACTTGAATGTATTTGTAAAAAGTATCCGAAATACCAATTTTAAATGAAATTAGCAAGGTAAATCATTTTCCAGTTGCATTTATAATATTTGAACGCGAAGTTGCCGGACTGCTCTCATTTTATATACAACACAAAGTAAATTTGGCATTGTATGAATACATCAGTGTTGGCGATTTCACAATATATTGTCGATTTAACTAACAATAATCGACGAAAAAAATTGATAACTTCAAATATGCAGATTACAAGTGAGCCCCGAAGAATGTACTCTACCAGTGCAGTGAAGTTTCTTCTACTTGAGCATCTTTTGCCAACTTTTTTTACGACCGAAAGGACTAATATTCGCTAGCAACTTACAAACGCGTATGTCAGAATAATACGAGAAATAAGTTTTTTCCTTTTCAACTACATTCGATTACATTGGTTATTTAAAACTAAGTTGTGCATTTTTGTCAAGCGTTCAAAAAATACATAATCACACTGGAAATAAATTGATAGCGTGTATTTGTAAGAATTAGGTGATTTCCGTCGTTCAAACGGTTCGACGAAAAAACTCGGCCACCACATCGAGGTTATAAAAATCGTTATAACAATCGTATCGAATTTCAAGTATACGTAAGAAATTAAATCAATACTAAATAATTGTATATATATAGCATATTCTTATTGGCCACGTATTTTCGTATGCGTCGATTTTGCTTTGTCCTTGAGCTCGTAAAACGGAAATATTAATTAATACGCCACTACAAGATATTTAAGTCATCGCCTGCTCCTCCGTCACTTTCTTTCCGTTCCATCTCCCCGGCCACATACATTTCACATCAAAAGTCAACACTCGGCTCCACATCCTTTATGCCGCCTACATATACATACATATATATGTGTGTGTGCACACACAAGTCAAGTGCAAACGACGACAACGATACGTAGAATGAGTCAAGCTTGTAAGGTCTTTTTTCTTTTCTTCGCCGAGCCAAGGCTGAGCGAGCGGCGAGAAGGGATATTCATGTATTTATACATAAAAAGGCAAGATAAGGAAGCCGCGCGAATGCCACAACAAAGGAGCTCGAAAGGCTCTTAAAGTCTGACAAACCCACAATGTCGTTCCTTTGTGACGCACGAAATGCTGCACCTAAATGGCGCTCGATCAGCTGATCCGAGATTCCGTTAAGCGCCACGTTAAATTCGTGAAATTCGTGCGCTCGCGCTTGAAAATTGTGTTGAAAATCGACGGGGACTTTTTCAATTTTGATGGAATTAAGGTCTTTTATTTTAGTGCGTCGGACGATCGCTCGTAAGATGTGTCAAATACGAGGCTCGTGCATTGGCGATAAATGAGTAACAGGAGTAAAGCAATACTGTCAGCTGATATTTACTAAATAAAGTGCAATAGATTGCTTGGGATTTTATAAGCGAATCGCATTTCTACGTGACGCATTTACATTTGCCGAGTATGTAATATGCACGAGGTAAACATTGGGTAAAAATTATCATTCGATTCATATTAAGTTGAAAACATATTGAATTGCAGCTTGAATTCGTATATTTACTATGAAAATGTGATTTTTGCGATGATAATATCGTTAAACTTAAAATTCAAAAAAAAAAATAGATAATCAATGTGTAAACAGTTAGAAGCATCCATATGAAATGGCCATTTTCTTTTTGTTAAAATGTTATATATTAAAATGGTAGATGATCGTGTATGTCTTTTACGAGAGATTACATGTATATTTAAGCATTGCGTAATTTCCAACTTTATATTATTAACATACAATAGAAAAGTATTTTTAAAGATTACACATTCGATAGTGTAATTTCAATAAAACGTGATATATATATATATATATATGTGTGTGTGTGTGTGTGTATATAGCATCTTGAATATGAGAATGCGATCGTCTCAGAGTGCAATTAAGGAGAAAAAAAAGTTTTTCAAAGATTATAATTTTAACGATGCGGACCGAAAAAAAAAGTAGTCCAAACTACTATTTATTTTTCACAATTAAAGCAATTGTCTACGCGTGCTATTGTCATTATTCACAATCATTATCCATACGAAAATATATCGTTACCATAAAATGATCGCACTCTTGAATTAACGACTTAATTCCAATTTTTATATAACTTTGTATTTACATTTAATGAAAATTTATGTCGTTCAAATATCCAATATCAAGAACTAGTATGTAAAAAAAACAATATCGAAGGTGCTAAATCCTAAGTTAAAAATGAAATTTTAGAAACTAAAGCTTTTCATATAGAGATAGGCAGTATAATATACACCTGTTAAAATAATTTATTAAACTCATTACAAACTTTCCTTATATTATTAATGTAAAAATTACCTAAAAGACACGCTAATATCCAAGAAATATCTTTTTTATTTTATTAATTATCATATTTTTAAATTAAAAACGTATAAGCATAAATCAATTGAGTATCGTGTACAACATTAAAAGTTAGTAACGAGCCAAGTTAGAAAATTAATCTACATACGACGACTTTGGTCTTGCAAAAGGTACGTTACTCACTCCATTTGGATGAATTAAAAATTATTGTAATATATATATATACATATACATATATTACTATTCTCTTTTTATTTTCTAAACTAGTATATAATATTAAAAATTGAAGATCTAATGTGATTAATTCACAGCATATTTAGCACGTGAACAAGTCTCGTTTAATCTCAAATAAATGATAATAAGTTGGATTTGAACAAGCATTTAACGTTTTCTAACATATTTCTTATCAGAAGTATGTAATTCGCATACTGATATATATATATAATGATGATTAACGTGGTTTAATTTCTGATATGCTTACACGAAGGAAATAAAAGCCTATAGAGTAATACGAACAATGGTTAATAATTATATACATGTATATATATATATTCAAAATTATCAAATAGTAGAAAAATACGCACGAAAATTTAATTTAGAATTGTAGAAAATGTTCAGCATACGCAACTCATCTCACTCATGCCGAGTTAATAACAACTTTGATAAACAACAAAATCTATACTCGACAACGAATTTTTATTCCGAAAAGTTTAATTGTATTAACGGGAAATCCAATTTTTCTTGAAAATTGATTGATGTGTGCGTACAACTGCTAACGTTTCATATTGTTTTTCGCGTTACTTGAAACTTTAATTGCGCAGCAAGCAGAGCTTTTCAAACAAAGAGTCACAGAGTCAAAAGCCTATGCGCAGTTACTTTTTAAACTTACATTCGGCTATTGTCCACTTTCCATTTTATTCACTGCACTTTAGTATGACAAGCCACGAGGATGAAATAGGTAAATTATACTAATGGCTGTGATGGATCTAATTTTTATCACTCAAAGCATAAGAAAAGTTGAAAAACGTTACTATGCTTTTTAACATATGAGAAATAAAAAGTGTCGTAATGATTGCAAATTTCTTAGTATTTTTATTTTTTTTTTATTTTCATTTAAGAGCATTTATTAACATTACATTCACTAGAAATAGTTTAATTAATGTACAGATTGTTCAGAAAAACCAAAGATCTCATGTCCATACGTTACAAGACACACACACACACATTTATAAAGAGATCTTTTAATATTATAGACTTATCCATTAGATTTTGGATTATATCGTAAGAGTAAGAAGGAATAGATAATAAATGGACTTTTCTAAGATCCTCTACGGCATATAATTTACATAATTTTAAATATACGTTTAGAATTCAAATTTCTCTCTCTCTCTCTCTCTCTCTCTCCCTCTCTCACACACACACACACACACTCACATTAAAAGCATAAATCTGCATACCTAATTGTACGCAATACTTTTCATTAGAAATATTTTTAGATGTAAAATAGCAGCTTAACGGCACTTTTAGCTCAGCAGCATCGCACAGCTTCTAAAAATCTGTTTACAAATTTATCCGCAATATTTGCCATTTAATCAGCCCACTTAATTATAATAATGGTTAGGAGTGTGTGGCTGCTCTCTAAGCCTAGCCTTCTTTAAAGACGAAAAGCAGCCCTTGCGACTAATCGAAAATAGCCCCTCTCCGCACCTCTACGCTTGGAATCGAAAATTTCAGAAAAATCATCCCGTCATCGATTGGCGCGCCAAGCGCCCTTAACGCCAAACCTTTCTCGGCCTCGGGATTATTACACGCTTCCATCCAATTAAAGGTAGAGAGCCGAATAATGGGAGGACAATGGCAGCCTAGGAGTGGCGCAGCATGTGGAATGATCCGCACGTCCCTTACCTTCAAAAATAGACAACACGTCGCCAGGCCCAAGTCTATATTAGCCGCCGCGGCGGCGCACATGGACTCGGTAATTTCATTTGGCCTGGCTAAGCAAACGCACCGGAGCACATGCAGTCGCGACACTATTTTTAGAATGTGGCCGAGCTCCTCTCGGGCAGAGCCTCGCTTTAGCAGTGCCAATTCGAGGCGAGATTTCAAGCACTCGAAAAGGCCATTAATCTGCCATCGCGATCTAGCCCTGTGCTCGCCTTTTATTTCATACAAATCACTTTCTTTTCTGCCCTCTCGTCTTATAGCTCTCGCGAGCTTAATTTAAGGCGATACACCCCATGTGGGTTCGCGCTATTTTTAACAAACCCTCCTCCCACCGCCTCCCACCACCCGCCCTAAGCGCATAAATTCCCTATTTTTAAGTGTGCAATTTACTTTTCGTTCGAGGCTCGCCATATTTATTGAACGTGCGGCGGCCGTTTCATGGGTTATTCGTTTTTTTTTCTCTTGTTTTTTATATAGTCCGTGCCTGGTGCTAGTAAAAGGTTTTTTTTTAAAAGTATTTTGCCACGCGAAATGCAAAGTTCACCATGTAGTTTTCAGTTGCATAAAAACGATGCTTTAATCGGTGGACTGATTGTTGTCCTCATATTTTCATATTCATTGGTCAAATAGATCGACGACTCGTCATAAAATTTCATCCTTTAAGGTTATCTACTTCCAAATGAATGTGGCACATTTCAGAAATTATGAGATTTTATCAAAATCTTTAACGGCAAGCCTTAAGTTTGGCAACAAACATAATTCTGTCTCGAATCATTATATTCTTTATGCCCATTTCATTGATAATTCTGTCAAGTCAAAAATGTTCAGGACGTCTAATTACATACTGTAACACAATTGACGTATTATTTGATATTTTTTCAAATTGACAACAGACATTCGTTAATACATTATTTTCCTTTTAATGCAAATCGAAATATTCTTTTCTAATCGGCAAGCAAGTTTTAGTTGTCAGACTCTTTCTAAAAATCCATTCTAAAGCACAAGAATAATCACATTATCATGACACTTAATAAATTAATATAAAGAAAATAATTATACACGTAGGTCATCAACAAATAACCATAGTAATTCGCTTGATTATAATAATTCTATTTTAATGCCATTATAAACAATCTAAATTTGCCAATAACATTCAACCTATTAACCAACTCGACTCACTAAAGATCCAACAGTTAATCCCAAGGAAGAAAAAGTGCTTCGCGTCGTCTTCTGACTATGTCGAGTCGGAAGGAGAAACAATGAAAGGCTAAAACAACAAGTAAATCTAAGCAAAAAAAACCTGAGATGTATGTATATTTAGAACAAAAGAATCGCTGGATATCTGTGCACTCTTGCAACGCTTCCTTTTTCAAGGACATCTCACGTGACTCTCTCATAGCACATTTGTAAGTACCACTTTTCATTAAGCAACCCCGAAATCCCGAATTTGCGCGAGCATGTAGGTGCATCCGAAATATGCAGCCAAGTTACTGTATATTATTCTCCATAAATTGTGCCGAGAGGATGCGAATATTTCTGTCTTTGTATGCCCATACCGAATAGGCATATATTCATCCGAGCCTTCGATACAGTGTAATTTCAAATATAAGCATAGCCTATTGCCATGGAAAAATTACGAATTTCCGTCTCCAGGACTAAGAACCACAAGTCGTGAAGACTTACTTGTAGCGGTGTGAAAAATAAAGATTTGCATAAAGGCGAATAAAGACGTATGATGACGGTGATTGCAACGAAAAGAATTGTCCCCCATTCTATTAAGTAGAGGGCATCAGTAGTAATAGAAGTCTCGTAGTGACACAATGAAAGTTCCGAGTACTTTGGACACCTAAACGATGTACTGACCGAACGTGCAACTCACAAAAGAACGAGAGAACAATCAAATACTAAGAAAGTATCCAAAAACTCACTGCTCATTTTCAATAATATTGAAGAAAAATGATAGTCAAACGAATGAAACGCAACGCTAGCAAAAATTACGTGAAAATAAATATATGAAATATATGAATATGAAAATAATAAAATTAACATGAAGGAGCATAGTTAAGAGGGCAGGGGAGGGGGGCGAGCCTGCTGATATCTGTTTATAATTAATCGTTTTATTATATTTTTATTTTGAATTTTTTATTTTCTTATGTTTGAATTCAAATTTTATGCGGCGAGCAACATATAATACCAAAATGGTTGACCCATCTATCATTAAACCTTGTGAATAGCAATTGTAAGCGGAAAGACAGGTTGATAATAAAAAGATGTGAAAAGATGAGTAAGGTTGGCAGGGAATAAAACATCTTTCCTTGCCCTAACTTTTCCATTGTTCAATATTCTTTTTCCTTCTCTGTTGGCAATACATGGCAATCCTGCCTCTCTCATTCCTCGCGTCCTATTTCGGTTTTCAGTTCTTTAAAACAAGGACATTTAAAGTCGAAGAAAAAATATTCAGTCACTTTTCCTTACTCGCATCTTCTATCTCTATTAATCTTTATCTCCTTGCCGGTGGATAGAAACGTACCTTGAATATCGTAATTTTTTCCTTCAAATAAACCGATGCAGCTCAACATTAAATTTTAGTATTTTTTAAAAAATTTTCAATAAATTGCTTTTCATAAGCAATAATAACAACTGCCAGATCTAAGCAAATTACCCGTAATTTCTTTCACTAAGCACCTTAGAATGAGAAATTTTTTATAATTCTAACAAAAGTCTTTCACGGCACAATAATTCGTGCTCACAGTCGAACACAACCATTGGCTTAGGATTCTAGTAATCGCTCATACATAGCTGTACATTTTATAACAAATGTCTCTGCCTTGCAACTGATTAAATAAGAACAATGAATACTCGTGTGAAATATGACCTTCGTAATTGCACGTGGTGGTATATAAAAACCCTCAAAACCTTGCAACTGGTATATTTATATACGTATGCTAGGTTTATTATCGGTACGATAGAATATATTCACACTATTGCATTGATGAAGGTAAGCCTGCGACACGTGGATAATTAATTTTACTGAAAGAATCACTATTCTACAAAAAGAACAATAGCCTGAGCTTATAAGCTTTCATCAATTATATTAAAGTTCTTGCATACTTTTCTTGACGCTATTTACCACTGGCTATATTGTTTTGTTAAAACTTCGTTTTTATTGTATAATCTTTATCGATATAATTTAGTTGCTTCACTTTATTTACTTCAAAGAATTTCTTCTCTATTTTACCACTTATTATTAACCCGTTACTTTTCCCTCTTTAGTATAGTTTTTTAGGGATCTAGATTTTAATTTCTCCTAATTGGAACTTCACGGATTTTGATACTTCAAATGAGGAAAAAAAGGTAAAATTACAATACTAAAAAATTAAAATTACAATACAAACGAGCAAAATTTGTCAAGACTTTTAATAATTAACAGTTAAATTTATATATAAAAAATGGTTCTCATCAAACTTTTAGTAGTTATGTACGAAAACGCACACATAATTATGGACAAGTCATGTCTGTTAATTAGAATTACTTAATAGCTTTCAAAATTAATATTGCGTCAGTAATCAACATATACAAGTAACGCTTGTGCAAGAATACTAAAAATGCATTAGATTATAAGCTTCCAATATATATATATATATCGTTGAAACTTACTATATATATTCTAATTCAGTGGTGGACAAGTTTTTCCAACATATTTATTGGTTTCAAATTTTAGACATCTCATTACATTCAAATTGTATTATAATTTGTGATTAGAAAAATATTAAATTATAGTATTTAACCATACGGCTATATATTTATCATAACAAAGGACATTTTTATTTCTTGAATATCCTTAAAAGATCAAATAATTAAATACGCATAAATACTGTTATTTAAAATTTATATTGAAAATCTGCAAACAAGAAATTATAAAATTCATAGCAATGTCGGATTTTTTATATTGAAATTAGTTGAACAACATTAAAAAATCATATCGTTAAGATACTAATTAATAATTCACTATTACAGCAACCAATTTATTACTAAAAGTATATTCAACCGTAAATGAATATTTAGTAAAATAATGCATAATTGTGGACAGTAATGCGCATTGCATAATCAAGAAGAGTAGAAACTTTCCACTAATTACAGAACTCATCCAAACATTTAATTTTAATTAAATATTAATGAAAATTGTCCTAAACCACTTACACGAGTTTCTTTTAACACAAAAATAAAAGTCCAACGACCTTGGAAAACATTAAGTTTTCAAAGAATTTGATATTGAAATTTTACTGAAGTGTTGTATGTAATATAAATTGTGATAAAATGTAACATTTGCAATATTTAATATGATTAAATGGATGCTCTTCTAAATGCAAGAGATTCATTACATTTTTTTATCGCGAAAATTGTATTGCGTAAGTGAAAAATTTGCAGCGCTAGAATATGAAGATAAATTATTTTAAAAATTTTTTCTATTATAGTATATATGACTGTATAAATACTTCAATAACATAAGTATGATAACTATGTATTACCAATTTACACAACGAATAATAAACAATAATTGTACCTACAATATATACAAAAGTTATGAAATGCAACAAAACAGTGTCACAATGCTTTTTTATTAAATTTTTAAAATTCAATTTTCAAATTAAAATTTATTTAACAAAGTATTTAGTTTTATAAGGCAATAATCAACACGAGTACTATTAAATCTCTATATAGAATTAAAAAATAAAATTTGAATAAACAATCATAAGACGATTTGCGATAATTATTTCGGACATTAAGTAGAAACTTTTGACATTAATTTTAGATCATCAATCAATAAATACAAGACAAATTGATCTGATCTAGATTATTCCCGAAATCTTTGCCCAAAAAATCACTATCAATATTAAGAATAATAACTCCACAACAAACAGCCGTTTCCGTAGTAAATATTCAAATTCAGCATAAAGACAATGAACATAAACTTGAATTAAAAGGAAAATTTTATACTTAATATTTATTTTCTTATATATTTTGGTGCAAATTAAATATATAAAAGGGTATAAACATTTTTAATTAATTAAAGTAATCTTGTTTAGGTAGGTAAGCAAGAATTACCAGAAAATTTGCATGAACTGGAAGAACTTCAGTTTGAAAAAATTTATCTTGAAACTAAGATAATTAGATCCTACCGAAAAGTGTATTTTATCGAATAATGTCATAATTATTTAACATCAATAATTATGTTACACCAATAAACCAACGACTAAAAAACACCGATGTAATGTCATAATAAAAAGCCACGCCTTAGTACGAAAGTTATAAACATTATCAATCCTGATACGAATATGAATATCTACAACTGTAATGCAATCCAAACGGAAGTTCGTCATTTAACGGAGGTAGTGAAATAGGAATTTGATACTTTGATTGGTAAACTACTTACATATTTATCTAATTTTAAAATAAATTTCCTTGTTTTTTTTTTGGTGTATTTTTATAAATAAATGTCTCAATAACTGAAATACCGAATGACTCGAATAAAATTTTGACCATGTTCTTTGATTTCTTTGAATGAACTATTTGTTCAAACCTTATACCAATAGGCTAATAATTTAATTGGAAGACAATCGTGTGAATAAGAAATTAAATAAATATAATCTGTTGATTAATTATTCGAATACATTTTATACTAATTATAATCCTGACTGAATAATGATAAAAATGGCATTTGTAAAGTTTAGTAAATCTACGCGTATTACCATTCAATTTAATGAGAATTGAACGTTGAAAATTAACAGAATGATTATTCTTGGCAAAAAAGTCTATTACCGAAAAAAAAAATTACAAGTCAAAGGCTAAGTTAATTACTCAACATTATGACGCATATGAAGTAAGACTCGTTAGCTAAGTTTGCTGTAATTTCATAAATCTGATTTAATATTAGATTGTGCTAAGTAAAATATCCCCAACTCGCGCGGTAAAGTCTGCTCACATCTATTCCCATTCTTCAGCAACACTGCAGCAATATTCAAGTCAATTGAATTTTCTTAAAAATCGTATAAACTTGTAAGAAAGCATTCGAATTCACAGTGGCATGGAGATTTAACGCACTCCTCGGAACATAAACATGGCTCGTTAATTTGCAAGTGGGCCAGTAAAATCAGTTGGCTCTAGTAAATCCAACTTTCATTCTAAGTCACTTACACGATTAATCGCTTTCGCAACTCCAAGAAGTGAGGAGTGAAAGACAAGAGGAAAAAAAAATCGAAAGATGGTGGGAGGCCGGCCGTGGGGTGGGAAGGTGGGCAGGGGAGGTGGAGGTGAAGGAGGAGATGGAGGGGCGAGGGGGGGGAGAAGAGACAGATAAAACACGAGCGCGAGGTTATCTCGATTCTTGCTCGAGCACGAAGGAGATGCACTTTCACTTGAAGCCACCATCGTACACGTAATAACCAGACTTCGTAGAACTGTGGCAAATGCTTTGTTCGCTACACTGTTTTTGTTCCAAGAGCGCCTTTAAATACTTTGGACGGTTTATTGTGTTGGCGTGTGCGTGTCGCTTAGGCGATTTACGTTGCAGTTACATGGAAATTGATATCCGCCACTACAATAATATTCCGATCAATATTCAATAATAATGCCAAATATATGGACAGTGTAATTTATTATTTTAAACATTTGTCAAAGACGTTTAAATAGTTTTGCATTTGGATGGTAACTCGAGCTCTAGCAGGAATTAGCCACATTTTGCGCCTATTCGTTTCATTATTTGGCAAAACTCGATGATAAAATTAAATATAAATTTGCAAGGTTCAAAAATTTTCTGATACATCGTATTGAAATTTCAAATAAATAACAATCTTTACGACATTTACTAATTACGAGCTCGTGTAACTGCTATAAAGCGTTTGTTTTCATAGTGAAATCCTCGTATACGTGTGAATTTTAATCTAATTTATGTTTATTATTTCTTGCATTATATATAGACATTTGTCAGTACAGCATTTCTTAAGCTTTCCTCGTTCATATAATACTAAAAGCTTATCTAATAATTACGCGCTAAATGAAGAAGAAGAAAGAAAAAAATGCACACACACACATACACGTTCGTAATTAAAATACTTTCGCGTTTCAAGTTATTCGACGTAGTGTTTCTTCGAGCTTAGAAAAAACCATTTCATTGGTAAAATTATTTGCTTTTGTTAAATAAATGAAAGTTTCATCATGGCCGCCCAAAATTTTATAACAAAAGCAAACAGAAATTGAAGCCCGAGGAATCAATTATTATTCGGTATAAATCTCAAAACGTTTAGAGACGGAACAGAAAATTGGCAATTTGAAGCAGAT